>JAXBDA010003866.1:6054-28081 GCA_036023075.1 Gaultheria prostrata | reverse complement strand
CATTCATCAAACCTAGATTTTATCAATTGAGAAAATAATGTGATTTTATCACACCTCTAAACAAAACTACATTTTATCTCATAAAATCTATTAAAGAACAAGACCCAAATCGGTTTACTCCTTACAAAAAACGAAAGTTTATTACTTTCAAGTCCTTTCTCTTTCAGACTTTCCTTAATTTTGTCATGAATCAATTCTGCATTTCTATTCAATTTACTGAGTTTTGTATGAAAGTCGTCTTGATTCAAACCCTTCTTCATGGTATCGGAGTTGCTGGAAAAAAAAAACCCCGGTGATTATGCAAAAGTATCGAGGGGACTTCAATTACCGGTTGATATGTGTTAAACCAAATCCACCGAATTCGTTACACATGCATAGTTCTAATCGTCAAGATGCATACATTAATTTCGGCCCTCCCAAATACCATTGTTAAGTCATTTTTTTTGTTGATAAATCAGGTTTCCGGGTTCGCTTACGTGCACCTCGACTAATCTTGAGCAATTAATTCCACCGTCCATTTTTTTATAGTCCATTTTTTTTATAGTTACTTGATGCCTTAACATATAAAAAATGCTAGAGGTACTTGATGCCTTAATATATAAAAAATGCTAGAGGTACAACAGGAGTGGACAACAAAAATGGACAAGACATCTCTCGGCGTCCAAAAGTGTTCTTCAATGGTCCGGATTTAAAATACTCTTTGACCGGTAAGAGTAACTCTCTTACCGGTCAAAGAATATTTCAAATCCGCACCATTGATTGCTGAATTGGAGATTGAAATACTCTTTGGCGTGTTGTCGACTTTTGGTGTATCTGTGACATTCTTGTTGGAAGTTACTTGATGCCTTAATATATATATATATATGGGTTACCTGATAAATTGGAACAAGATTGGAAGAAATGAAGACAAAAATCAATGACCCTTTTTCTCAACAGATTTTTACCTCTAAGTCTACTAGAAAAGAGGTATCTAATTACTACTAAAGGTAAGTTACTCTTTTTAATTACCATTAAGGTAAGTCACTCTTTTTTGGGATTTAGCCACTTAGGTCATATGGTTTCATAGGGGTTTAGAGGTTTATGCACTTTCATATGGTTTTGATGGTTTATGCACTTTCGTTAGGGTACCCTAGAGTAAAGTTTAGATACTTTCATAGAATACCCTAGGGTTTAGGTTCAGGGTGCACTTTCCTATTATAGAGTTTTAGTGGTTTAGACACTTTCATAGGGTACCCAAAGATTTTTGACATTTTCATAGGGACACTAGGGTTTAGTGGTAACTGTTTCAAAAAGTAAAGGGAAAAAAGAGAGATAAACCCGTAAAATGTGGTTCCTGATTTGTAATAGAGTGGGCGGTGCATTTTTCACTTTCCTTTTGTATCTGTCGGTAAATGAGGTTCCGGATTTGTATCGGCCCATAACTTGCTCTTTTCTCAAGTCCAATATAGAGAGATAAACCCGTAAAATGTGGTTCCTGACTTGTAAATTGTAATGGAGCGGGCGGTGCATTTTTCATTTTCCTTTTGTATCTGTTGGTAAATGAGGTTCCGGATTTGTAGCCGCCCGTAACTTGCTCTTTTCTCATGTCCAATATGGAGCAACAAAAACATGATTAAAGCCTGGTGGACAAATTGAGTTCAAGGAGAGGTAAGTGGTACGGGAGTCCAAAGACTTTAATCCCAAGCCCAGTTAATAGAAAAGTGGGCCTACTGATGACAGAAGCCCAACTTCAGATTGTACACTCGGAGGCTCTCAATTCGCCAGTTACTGCCCAGCCCGTGGACTCAATACTCCGCCGAGTCGTCTCTCTGTCTTCAACCTGAAGCTAGTAGTATCCTTCTTTCAGTGATCGATCAGTCGACGAAGACGGCGACGACGACGGCGACCAAGGAAGATGAGGAAGCGTGATTTAGCTATTCTCATGCTCTGCGCCTTCGCAATCTTCTTCTCTCTTCAGGTCTCTTCTGATTATCTTCACTCTACTGTTTCATATACTCCTTTCTTAACCTTCTAACCCTCCTCTCTCACCAAGCATAGACACCATCAAAATCTTCGCAATCGGAAGCCCATAAATGTTACCTGTAATCGAAACCGTGCTATTTCAAATAGTTTTACTTTTGTATCAACTGATTTTTCTCTTGATTTGAATGGTTTAGTTATTTATCTATATGCGTGTGCATAATTTCAGCACGAAGGGGATTTTTCGTTCAGGGAGGCGTGGTTCCATCTTTCAGAGGAATACCCGATCAAGTATGAGGCGGAGCGTCTCCCTCCACCGCTAGTTGCTGATCTCAATGGAGATGGAAAGAAGGAGATTCTCGTGGCCACTCATGACGCCACGATCCAGGTAATACATCAATGAAGATCAGTTTTTTTCGTGCCTATTGGAAAGAAGGAGTTCTACGTTTGACTGATCTTGTTTGTCATGCTATTAGTTCATCATGCTTGGAGGTGATAGTTAAATTAGGGCAAAGATATGGTTTGAACCATATGATTTCGATGGAATTATATGTTATTGCCGAGTGTTGTACTGGTAGTGGTAGGCTATGTTGCTAGGACTCGGGTACGGATATCGGATGCGGGTGTGAATCTAGGTGTCGGACACCTCAGGTTGAAAAATACTGGATACGCGGATATGGATCCAAATTCGGACACGGTACAGGGACATGCTGAATATTTGTATATTTATTATTTATAGAAATATATGCATTATTTGTAAAAATATATGTAATTAATTTTTAATATATCACCACTTAGATAAATTTTATTCATTTCAAGCACAAATATTAAAAGTAGTACTAAATACTAAATAGTAGAGGGTAAAAGGTAAGCGCATGTCTTTATAGCCCATCAATATGTGGTTATGGCAGCTGTTCAAAAGAATATGTGGTTATGGCAGCCCACAAACATTTCTTGACTCACTGATTATACTTCCATTTTATGGCACTACAATTTAGGGCCCAAGAAGCCACAATGTTTCAGCCCAAAGAGTCATTTAAGTGCACCTTCGAAACGTCAGAGGTGTTGATTTACAGGATAATCCTTTACCTATGTTGATCCTTTTCTACAGCGAAACAATCAAAATCCTAGCTGATTGGTTTCGTCATCGTCTTCCTCGTGAATGCGCACCAGGTGTCTCTCTCTCTCTCCTTCTGCTTCCTCTACGATCTTCGAAATCAGAAGTATCTGGATTTACATAGGAGTATCTGACACGTACCGTGTCATGTCGGACGCAGGTACGCCACCAACATGGTGAGTTCGTGTATTGTGTAACATACGTGGTGGGCATTTATTTGTCACAAAATTAATCCCAACTTGATTAAGAGGGTGATGAATCAACTTCTTATGCCTTCAACGTAAAATGCGCAAGGGACTATGACTCCCCTCTTGGAACATTATGAGAAGGAACCATTCATCCAGGTCATCTGGGATATAAGTTTTTACTTGTTTCATAAGTAGAAGAAATTTCTAATGCAAAGTGTGGGCTATTTCACTTAGCCACAAAGGCGGGATGCGAACAAAGATACAACATGACATGGTTCCCTATTTCTTACTGTTGTGCTTAAGTGAAATACATAACTTCATTGGTCTATGGTGCGAACAATAAAGATGAATGAAAATAAAGCAACAATCTCAAGAAAACAAGATTTAGGTGGTTCAACAGATAGGTTGTGTGTATACACTATACAGTATACACCCTGGGGATGAGCTAATGAGGGAACAATAACGATTTCAAGCTTCCGATCTCCTTTCAATTGTCTCTCTGTTTTTCTTGTTTCTCTCACCAAAAGACAAGCTTCACGAATCCTAAAACGAACAATTGAAAACATATAGAGCTCGGCACGTTCGGACAGACTTGATCAACTTCTGGAGTGGATTTATAGTAGCTGTGGAAAGTCTATATGTGTACGAGCATTTGGACAACCATTAGCCCCATTTGGACATACCTTCCTTTTTTTGCCTCAATGCTAGCCACCCTAACAAAGGCCTTGGATGCAATTCATAAATCATCCCGAAGAAAGGCTTGTTCTGCCCCCAACTGCATTCCCTTTACGGGTATGAGTGCTCCGCCAGTCCACCCTCAACTCATAATCCATAAGAGAACAAGAAGCAATCAACACTCCAACTTGTCTCAAGTAACAATCTTCGTCTACTTGTCAAACACATTCTCAGTATGAATCTAAGATAAAATTGATCCCTTAACGCTAACTACTCTTGCTCATCAATATGCTCATATTTTTCATTAGAGGCAAGTCCAATCAACACTCCAACTTGTCTCAAGTAACAATCTTCGTCAACTTGTCAAACACATTCTCTGTATGAATCTAAGATAAAATTGATCCCTTAACGCTAACTACTATTGCACATCAATATGCTCATATTTTTCCTTGCGATGTATACCTGATTCTGGGTCAAGTGAAGTGCACTCTAACTGTCGAAATGCAGCACCACACTTTCCTACATGAAACCAACTTTACGGACTAACCCTGTAAGTCAATTTGCTTCTTTTTCTGCCGGTCACTGTGTTAAACTATGCCTTTTTAGTAGATATAGCAACTGGATGCTATGGAGTAGACTTCCAACAAACAGGACCATCGAAAAATTTTAATGCATAAGTTGTCATGCAACTTCAAGAGTCGAGGTCCCTACATAATCTGATTTCACATAGTCCACCACGTCTTCCCAAGCCACTATCTGGATATCACGAGTGTCTGTCAGATAGCTGAAGACCCACTTAGTAGCACTCCGATGATCCTTTTCTAGATTTGACATACACCTACCAGACTCACTGTATATGAGGTCTTGTTCAAACAGTTAGATACATAAGACAACTGCATTAGCATAGGGCACCTTTACCATGTGCTTTTTACCTAATCCTTTGAACTAGAAGGCAACAATGCAGAGAGTTTAAAATGTGCTGCAAGTGGGGTACTGACTGGCTTGACATTTTGCACGTTGAACCTCTGCAACACTTTTTGCAAGTAACTATTTTGAGAGAACTTTAGCTTTTTAGCCTTATTGACGGTGGATTTCTTTCCCAAATAGGTCGCCTTATCCATGTCGGGACATGGGGACATGCAACATGCCAGGACACACCACGTGGCGTGTTTCTTAAATTTAATTGATTTCTTTTAGGGGACACATGGGAGACACGGCATGGACTTTTGGGGACATGACGGGTAGATGTGTAATATTTTTATTTTTTTGGGGTTAAATATGTTTTTACTGAAAGATTTGGGCTGTAGTGTAATTGAGTGTATAAACTCTTAACCCATAGAAACCGTAGATCTTGGGCTGTAGTGTAATTGAGTTTATAAACTCTAACCATAGACACCCTAGATCGAGTAGACGAGCACTACTGGACTGCTTTCTCTTGATTGAGCACTGCAGGTCTATTTCTCTCGCGCGAATCACTCTCTCTCTCTCTCTCATAGATATGTATAACTGTATATACTATATTTCATCCATAAGTACAGACATACATGTCTTTATACAGATGTATAATGCCTTAGGTATATATCTGTATACATATGTCTTTGTTTCAGCAATATATATACATACATGATATTTATGCATGCATAAATGATATATTTAAGTATGAAAAAAATTATATATATATTGGCGTGTCCCCCGCCATATCCGTATCCTCATTTTTGTCAAATTCCTGTGTCCATGCTACATAGTTATAGAGTATTGAAAATTTGTGCCTTTGTTCATCTGTTGGACTTTTCAACACATCATCTTGTTTCATCCCTAATTGTTCCAAAAGATTAAGCTATAATTGGTTAAAATCCTTGCAGTGCTGGCTCCTACAATTTTAGTAAGGGCTGTCTACGAGGGCTCAATATTGAGAGCATTGATTTAAAAAAAGAAAGAAAGAAGACTTGACATTATACATGCTGCCTATTCTTAACTAAGAAGTTAACTTAAACCTCTCCAATCACGACCAAAAGAGAGCTTTATGTGATATTCTTTCTGCTAAAATGTTAAACAGAAAGAGAAATGAATCTTTTTAGGTCTACCAATAAACAATATGTTACCAAATTTACGCCAATGTGAAAATAGAACTACAATAATTGGATTTGGTTATTGTCAATCACATGGATATCGTGGCTCAATGTATTCAATGGATGTAGTTACTATCATGTAAAGAGTCATATCCAATAGTAGCTAAATGAGCAGCCAAATATGGCCCCTTGGCACATGTTGAAATTAAGCAAGCTGGTAAATTATTTACAAATGAGATTGGGTTCGGGGTTCAAGTTTTAGAGTAGAGAGGGTTGGCTGCTCAATTGTACACTGCTGCTGAAATTAATACAGATAACCAGTATATGAATATTTGTCATGTGTAAGAAAATCGAAGGTATTCATGTGAAATACCCTTAGTCTATTATGGTGCCGCAACTAAATCCTGGTATTTTGATGGGATAGAGAAAACCTCTTTATGTCGTTAAGTGGTTTAAATCCTGATGTGTATTCTTTTGTACAAGTGGGTATCAGGGATATTACAAGTTGATTATTTTTGTTGACTATCACTGATGAAACTTTTTTGGATGTAAGTTGTAAAGAAAGGCTTAATTTTTTTGTCCTTTTAGCTGATTTCTTGCTAGCTGATATATTTTTTCCCCCTTCCTCCACAATATCAACATCATATTCATTTCGTTGTAGCTTGTTCACCGCTTGTTTGGCATCTAGGTTTTGGAGCCCCATGGTAGGCGTGTGGATGAAGGATTCAGTGAAGCACGTGTTCTTGCAGAGATGACATTGTTACCGGACAAGATCCGTGTTGCATCTGGAAGACGTGCTGTGGCGATGGCTACAGGAGTTATTGACCGGTTTTATAAGCATGGTCAAGTACAGAAGCAGGTCCTAGTTGTTGTTACATCAGATTGGTCTGTAATGTGTTTCGATCACAACCTCCAGAAGCTATGGGAAAGAAATCTACAGGTTTTTTTTGTTGCCATCTCATTTTATGTTGCAAAGTATTTGATAAACTCATGTGTTGTAAATTGAATTTAGAGGTGAATTGTCTTTCCTTTGTTAACTTTTCACTTGTAATTCTTTTGTTTAGCTCATACCTATAATTTGCAGGAGGATTTTCCACACAATGCTCATCACAGTGAGATATCTATATCAGTTAGTAATTATACCCTCAAGCATGGAGATGCAGGATTGATAATCGTTGGTGGAAGAATGGAAGTGCAATCCCATGTACGTCTAGTATTTCTTGATCTTTTATTTGTAATACTGTGTTGTATTGTTCACTTCATCTTTACCAAAATTGTAGGATTCGTATATATTAATTTGTATTGAAGTCTATCCATCACAAAGCTGAAGAATAGGACAAAAAATGAAAAGTGGGTGGGTGAACATGAGTGCCCCTACTCCTAGTGATGTGATCACATTTTATTCTTCTCCATTTTTTTCATCAGAGGGTCCATAAAACTGAGATGGTTTTGCTAGATTTCAACTAGTAAATCACATTTGATTGATTTGAAACAAATCTCTCTTCTTTTTTTAGTCACCTGCAGTAGGATCAGTGGCCGCCATGTGGTTTGGGGTGGGGGTGCTTGTTCTAATACCACCATATATATAGAGCTCGTTTGATAACCTGGACTTGGAGGGGGGAATGGGATTAGGTGGAACATGGGGACCAACATGTTCCCTCTTTCTTTGCTGTCCGGTGTTTGTCGTGCATGGGACTAAGAGAGGGACTGGATTTTTCCAGACTGCAGACTATTTCATGAAATAGTCCCCCATATGGGATACTAGATAGTCGCCCCTTCTGGATTAGATTCCTTCCTCATCCAATTGTCAAAAGACTCAAAACTAATTCTCATTTTCTTATCCCATTCTTTATTCCAACCTAAGCAAACATAACTGAAGTACTCCCATGGAATACATGATCCCATTCATTATCATATGGACCCCTTATGTCTCCTCTATCTCAGATCTTAATCCCCATCTTTTACAATCCTTCCTACAATTTATCTCGGAATCAAACATGCCCTGTGTATATACACATTAATGAAGCAAGTTTCTATTATGTTGGCACCCCCTATGCAAGGTCCAAACTCAGTTTAAATTCAGTATGAGACAATGCAAGGAGTGGGATGTGTCTTAACAAATGAAACTAAAAGAAATACTTATCCTAAAAGATATTATGAGAAAAGCTAGTTCGACTGTTTGCTCGTAGATGACTTTCGTGACTTGAAAAATCGTGAAGTTCTTCGTGACTTTCGTGACTTGCGTTATGTCTTAAAACCATTTGCTTTGTCATCTATATAAATACTTTTGCGAAGCTTGAATCCAAACTGTTTCTATGTTCTGGTGGAGTTTTAGTTTGCATTCTAGTTTATTTCTCATACTTAACTTTCAAAGTTTGGCACCCCCTAAAAGAAAATCCTAATTCTGCCCTGACTATGATCTTGCAGAACCCACATATCTAAACGACCAATAAAAATAAAGGTTTGTGGATGTGTGGGCTCTAGTTCTTTCTCCCAAAATATAGTCATGTGATTAGTTCACCTTCCGATAGCAAAAGTAGAAGGGGGGGGGGGGTTTCAATTTTGCAAGTGGTTTTATCTGAATTTGGTCTCTTTGCATAATGTGTTGTTGTTCTGGACGTATATAAATGATGGCCCCAAAATTGTATAATTACTCTGTTGAATGAAAGATGTTATCCTGGTTTTTAGATGGAGTAAACTTCAGTAGTTGAGGTCAGAGGTTATCCAGAAATTTGGGGTCAGCATTGTCAATGAGCATATTTTCTTCCTGACGTTATGGGATTGGCACCATTTTTTGCTATTGCTACATTAGCATGTACTTTTGATTTCTCATCTCATCTTATTTGCTATGACGATCAGATTGTAATTTTATCTATCGATAATTAGCGGGTTTTCTTTTCCCTTTTGGCGGGGGAAAATGGAATTTGATTTGCATTAAATTGTCTTTAAATGTATAACTTTGAAATTTTGCATTTCTACTCTGGTTCTTGTGTAATAATCTTCTTTGTTATTGTTTCAGATTTATGTCGATCCTTTTGAGGAAATTGGGATGGCAGAGAAAAAAGCTGAGCAGCATAGAAGAAGTGCTAATGAAAAAGAAGTAAGGACCTTTTGTGGCTTAGGAGCATTAGGATTTTGTAGCCCTTTTCATTAACTTAATCTGTTTCAACTGTTACACAAACTAGCTTGCTATGGACTTCCATTCTGGCTTATTAGTAGTTATCTACCTTTATTTGGTTATTAAGATTTTGGGTATGACTTCGTTTTGCCTTGTTTTATGCTTCTGTGGTTCTAGGATATGTTGAAAAAAAGTAAAGGAAAAGAAAAAGGCGGGGAAGGAAAATGAAGTAACAGAGAGAAGCTGAATACTTTATTTTTGTTTTGTTGGAATAAGGAAGTCAGAATGAGTTGAATAGTATCCCTGAAAACAATCTGTTTCTGTTTGGCACTCTAAAATATAAAAGGAAAAACAATTAATTGTATTTCTCTTTTCTTTTGCTGTCCTTCGACAATCTGAGATCCTAAGTTGTACCAGTAAAGTTCCTGGATTTGTCCCTTAGTTGCTAAAACAAGAAACAAAAAATGTGTGACACTATGAGAAAGGGAACGTGAACTTTGGTTCAAAATATAATGGGGATCGGAATGCTTGCTCAAGTATAATATCTCATTGTAAGCTCGTAAAATAAGTTTTTAACTTGAAGAGGATCAACATATTCGGAAATTTTCCGGACAAGTTATAAACTATAAGGCCAAACTGTTGTACAGAAATTTGTAAGAATATTAGGAAATTTGATAGAACAAAAAGAATCATTTTCAAATAAATCACTTGTATGTTTCCAGGAAATGGTTTAGAGGGACACATACCCATTTTGCTCCTCTGGACTGGAACCTCACAATATTTGTTCTACTCTGCCTATTGCCTCCGAGGATCCAAGCTGGTGGAATGTATCCTGGGTGTCTCCATCAAATTTGTCTGATCTCTCGAGCATTTGGTTCTAGAATAGCTTCTGTAACTTGCAAAAATTTTGCTGGGAAGATAGAGTACTATTCCAGAAGTTGAGGAAGTTGCAGATCTTGTCTAGACTACAATGGTTGTTTGGATGAACAGAATGTACGCTATCAAAGAGCATTCAGTTGAGGACTTCAAGAGCTGCTTGATAGAATTCGGAGAGTGAAAATTTACTCTTTGTAAAATTTGGAGTCTTATCCTCTTTTTTCATCCGATATTGTGTTGTGCGTGTGGCATTTTATTTCTCGGGTTGTTCTCTTGAGTAGTTTATCCTAGTATAGGTGCCAATAGAGGTGGGATTTAGATTTATAGCTCTCATTTCAACCCTTTATGCTCTCATTTCAACCCTTTCCTCGATATACCCAATATCGAGTTATCGATAAAATCTCCTCTTGCCGATCCTCAAAAAAGTTTCTAGTATGTGTCTCAGTATTCAGAAAAGGGTCTCCAATGGTTTTTTCTTGAATTTTGTTAGAGTTCCTGAAATTTCCTTTGTAATTTTGCTTGAAATCTAGGGAGTTTCGTCATTCTGCCTTCTAGGTGATTGTATGTACGCTTTGTCTACCTTGTGTCCTGCATAGGGGTTTCCACATGACGTCTTTGTGTGAGTGGGGCTCAGCTACTATGTCAGTTAGGCTTACATATCTTTCTTGTTTCGTGGTGCATGCAAGGCTAACTTTTGCCAAGTCATATGGACATGCCAAATGCGACTTTGTTCTTGGTCTTGGACGATAATAACAAAAAAGCTCCTTATCTCATGGTTGGCATCCATTGCTTTCTTCTTTGCATCGGGTAGATCAATGTGCTAAATTGCTATCGCTAGTGAGGTGCTTGCGACCTAGCGTTATTGTAGTTAGCGTCGCCCCAAGCGTAGGGCTAGGTCGGTTGTAGCATAATGACTCGGAAGTCCGAGGTTGAATCCTCAAGGAAGGGTCGGAGCTAGTGAGAGGTTTACTTTACGGTAGGGGATTTGGCGTTAGGACAGCCAACCTTTTGGTTTGTTTTGAGGGATTCTCTTTACATGTAAATTACTAGAAAATAAAGTTGTAACGATAACTAAAGGTGGACGAGGTCTAGGGGTTCATTCCACCCATGACTAAGGATATTTAATGGCTCTCAATTATAACTCAAGTGAGAGACAAAGTCACTTGCTCTCACTCGGAAGATTTAACAACGAAACTCAATTTGGGTTTAACAATGGGATAAGTTCTTTGAGACAATTTTACAAACACTTTGAATGCCATAGCTCTAAGCATCATGTGTGGCAAGTGTTCAAGCCCTTGCCTACACAAGATCAAAAAGGTTAACAAATCTTAGTTTTGGTACATAAAATTGAACTTACCCAATGAAAACCAATCTTTAACACATGAATGGGGTTTGGAAATGGAAAGAAACTCTCTTAGACATTTTGTCGAACACCTAGAGTGACATAGCTAAAAGCATTGTGTGTGCCAAGGTTCTTTGCCTACATCCAATCAAAGAGGTTAACAACCCTAAGTTTGGACCGAACATAGGAGTGATTTATCCATTCAAAAACCCACAATAAGCATAAAAACGCGAGAAGCCATTAAAACACCGAAGTCATGGAGTGATATTCACCCCATGACCAAGCCTAAACTACTACTAAAACATGCTTAAAGTAAACAACAAGGAGAAAGACATGATTAAGGAAAACATGATGAAAATGAAAATAAACACAAGATTTATATAGATTAAGATGAGTATTACAACATTAAACAAGAGGATTTACCTTGAAACAAATTGGAAAAGCTTCAAATCCTAGAGAAAAGGGAGAGCTAAACTAAGAGGGTGGTAGAGAGAGAAAGCTTAGGTGGTAGATAACCCTAAAAATCTGAGGTTGGAGACCTTTTATAGGTCCCAAAAATCGTGTCAAACTATGACAATTGCATATTTCCTGATCAGGCACAAAAGTTGCAGAAAAATGCAGTTGCGACCGGTAGCAATAGGTGTATTGCTACTGGTAGCTACCTTAAATCTGGGTTTCTGCTCGCTGGCTACTGGTAGGAGTATGTGTAATGCTACTCGTAGCAATTGGGCATTCTCTTGCCTTCCTTCACTTGATCTTTTCATGGTCTTTTGGCTTCCCGAGACTCGTCCAATGCTTCGTTCCTTGACCCCCGAGACTTGGTGGTGGAGTGCCATGTGGCTCCAGGTACTCTGGTACTTCCGGGAATTATTTGGAGTTTTGGACCCGCATTTTAGCTCCGATTTCCTAAAGCTCATCAAAAACACACCTCGCGCAAAATCAATCGTATAAAGCCAAAATATGCAAGTGTGTGTGATAAAAATAAGCGAGATAAGCCCCGTTATTTACATTATTGAGGACTTATCATGAGACTAGCTAGATTATTCATTTTCAATTTGTGTTTTTGGCTTTATATGTATTTATAACTACTGGAATGGCGGAGCCTATCATACTAAATACTTTGTTTAAATTTTGCAGTGCTTGTTCTTGGATGTACTAGTGTCGGTCATAGTGTTTCTCCTTTTTCTTCATTATTGTCATAAAATGAAAAATCATAATTTTCACATTGGAGTGTGTTTATCAAGTTCTATTTATGAGATTCTTTAGTTCAATATGTTTTGGTGCATGGTTAGGGAGAAAGTGAGGTATAAAGAATTATCTCATTCTTTTCTACCTATGTTACTACTATTAGAGTTGTTAACAACTTGATATTTTTTAATTTTTCATTCATCTTACAAAATACAGTGTTTCTCGTGGGTTTTCCACTTCTAGTGAGTAAAAAAATCTGCTTATCTTGATTGCAATAGCATTGAGTCAATGACACAGTAGTTTTAGTTATATCGTGTTTCACATGTCATTCTTTTAAGATTTCGTAGCAGATTGTTGATATGATTATTCTGCATCCTGTACAGGCTCCTGAGAATTCTGGAACTGTGGATTTACGCCATTTTGCATTCTATGCATTTGCTGGTCGAACTGGAGAACAGCGATGGAACGGAAGGAATGAGGTTAACCCCTTTATCTACATGTTACATTTGCCATCTCTCGGATGTTTCTTCCTTTCTGCAACTTTGGTTCTACATTTTAGTGTTAAGTAACCAACCATATCAAGAACTGTAACATAGAGCGGCAAAAATGATTAGTGGTCTTAATTATGTTAAAAACTGCTGTTTTTTTTCTCTCTCTTTTCCTTTCTTTGTTCTTTCTTTCTCTTCTGTTTTCTTTGTTCTTTGTCGTGGATGTAAGTTGCAGTGAATCTATTACGGTCGGTTGACGATGTTAGTGCATAGAGTCTGAGAATTTACTGGCACCATGTTCCAAAATTATGCATCTATACTCGATGCATCTTTTTATTTTTCCCTGACAACGATTTGCTTAATCTGAATTTGTTGTTCTGACTATTTGGTGCGGGTAGAGGTTATCGGAATGTTGGTGTGTAGAGTTTATGTAATCGTAAAATTTATGACTTTTATGATGGTGTTACAATCAATATCATTTGATACAAAATCTTGGGATGGGCTTCAATCTTACTTTTAGCATGTGATTAATATTGTAGCTTCGATAATTATACAATGCATGTCTTCTTTGGTTTTCCAACTTTATCAGTTGGTTGTTGTAGAATTTGGAAGCACATTCTTCGGATGCGTCGCAGTTAATTCCACAGCATAATTACAAACTTGATGCTCATGCTTTGAACAGCCGTCATCCTGGAGAGGTATGTGGTGAAGCAGGTTGAGAAGTTTATGCTTTGAATGTTGTGGTTTGTGATTTGTTTGTTGCTGATCAATCCTTGTATTTTGTTTGTTCTTCTTGAATGAAGTCGTAAGGTCATTTTCATTCTTGATGATTATTTGATTTGTAAAAAATACAGTCATTTTTCACTGCTTTTTGTTTGTTGACTTAAGTTTCTGCTCTTCCTGTGTGTATGGTTTCCTATTCATTTTGTATTTCCATTAATATTTGTCGAAGTATACGAACGATATATTTATTCTTCTCACAATGAGGTAATTTAGAGACCGTGTACAAGATAAATAAGGAAACTAAATAATGTGGAAAGAGGAAATTACAATCCCTAATTGATTCTACCTACCTAATTGACTGACTTGCCTAATTATAATATATGTACTACTATATACACAAAATTATTTCCAACACTCCCGCTCAAGCTGGAGCGTATACATCGTATACTCCAAGCTTGTGACAGATCGAGTCAATGGAAGTCTTGGGAAGAGCCTTTGTGAAAATATCAGCAAGTTGAGAGCCTGAAGGAACAAAAGGCGTGCTAATCTCTTTGGATTTCACTTTTGACCGGATGAAGTGACAATCAACTTCAATGTGTTTGGTCCTTTCATGGAATACTGGATTGTTAGCAATGTGGATAACAACTTGATTATCACAGTATAGAGGAGTGGGACCATGCACTAGAAATCCAAACTCTTGTAGAAGTGTACGCAACCAAGTCAACTCACAAGTGGTATGAGCCATTGCTCTATACTCTGCTTCCGCACTAGAACGTGCCACAACTGACTGTTTCTTGCTTTTCCAAGTTACAAGATTGCCACCTATAAAAGTGCAATAACCAGTGGTGGGGCGACGACCAACAGGAGATCCAGCCCAGTCAGCGTCTGTATATCCTTCGATACGAAGATGTTCAGATGACTTGTAGAGAAGTCCACGTCCAGGTGCATTTTTAAGATACTTCAAGATATGAACAACAACTTCCATATGAGGAACTCGAGGACAAGTCATAAACTGCCTAACAATACTGACTGCATAAGAGATATCGGGTCGAGTAATAGTGAGATAAATGAGTTTACCCACAAGTCTCCTATACATCTCAGGATCATCAACCAACTCACCATCTTAAGGCATAAGTTTAAGATTAGTCTCCATGGGAGTAGCTACAGGTTTAGAACCAAGATAACCTGTATCTTTCAAGAGATTAAGAGTGTATTTTCTTTGTGATAAACTGATGCCCACTTTGGAACGAGCAACTTCAATGCCAAGAAAATACCGAAGCTTGCCTAGATCCTTGGTGAGAAAACTAGAACAAAGATGACGAATCAACTCTTGAATCCCAACACTATCACTCCTGGTGATGACAATATCATCCACATAAACCACGAGAATCACAATACCACGAGTGGTCTTTTTAAAGAATACGGAGTGATCAGCTTGACTTCGAGTCATACCATGGGATACGATGGTACTAATGAACTTATCGAACCAAGCCCAGGGAGATTGTTTGAGTTCATGTAACGATTTGCGAAGATGACACACAGACTCCCCCTTGGACTCAAAACCGGGTGGTTGAGCCATATAGACAGTCTCTGAGAGGTCTCCATGAAGAAATGCATTCTTGACATCAAGTTGATGAAGAGGCCAATCAAGGTTGGCTGCAAGAGATATGACAATTCGAACAGAATTGAGTTTGGCAACTGGAGAAAAAGTCTCAGTGTAATCGAGCCCATAGGTTTGGGTGAAACCTTTGGCCATAAGACAAGCTTTCAGAGGATCAGCAGTACCATCAGGGTTGTGTTTGACTGTAAACACCCATCAACAACCAACAATATGGGCTCCAGAAGGCTGGGGAACAAGATCCCAAGTATGATTCAATGACAAAGTGTGCAACAATAGAGGACAGAGATCCAGGATGATTCAGGGTTGCTATGGCTCTTTCTCATCCATAGCAGAACGCCATCCAGGATGAGAAAGAGACTCCTGATAAGACTTAAGAACAACAATAAAGGACAGAGATCCAGAAAAAGCGCAAAAAGAGGGAGATAAACGATCATAGGACACAAAGTGAGAGATAGGATGGGAAGTGCAAGAACGAATACCTTTACGCTTAGAAATAGGAAGATCGAGAGTAGGATCCGCAGACCCTTAAGGAGATGGTGCGGGTACATAAGTTGTATCTGTAGGAGCATCTGTAGGAGCAACAGTTGGAGTGTAGCGGAAGGACGACAAACATGGACCTGTGTAATCAGCGGTTGAGTGGCAAGCTCAGGGAGACAAGGGGGCTGACCAAGATCAGCCAACATGGGTGGTTGTACCTGTCCACCTTCAAGGGAATAATATGGGATGGTTTCAAAAAACTGTCAGGTCAGCACTCACAAAGTGCTTTCGTAATGAGGGACTATAACACTTGTATCCTTTTTGTGTTCGAGAGTAACCAAGAAAGATACATTTGTAAGAACGAGGATCAAGCTTATCACGACCAGGAGAGAAATTATGAACAAACGAAACACAACCAAAAAGTTTTGGGGGAAGAATATAAAGATCTTTGTCAAGGAACATGACCTGATAAGGAATTTTGCCATTTAATATTCGAGACAATGAGTGAAGACAAGTATTACCTGAGGCGACATGGGTCGCAGTGGAAGAAGAAGAAGATGCCTTAGCCCTTTGAATCATAGAATCATACTCGGTCTTGGATATAGTAATCTGGTCAGGAGTAGGGGCAAATGGCTCCCCCTCAAGTGTAGCCTGATTAGCCCAAGCCGGCTTACCATGAAGCTTCCAGCAAAACTCAACATCGTGGTTGGTTGCACCACAATGAGTACACTTCTTGGTGCCACAACCACCACGCCCTCCACGTCCTCCATGACGACCACCACGCTCAGAGAAACTACTACGACTGTGGGGGGGATTGTGATTGCCAAAATTTCCAGAAGATGAACCAGGATATGTAGTGGGAGCAGCAAGAGCAGATGGAGTTGACCGCTCTAAACCAGACGAATGAGTAGCAGCTCGTCGAATACGAGCAAAAACCTCGGCAATAGTAGGAATTTCCTTGCCACATAAAATCTGAGAATTTAGAGGAGCAAGTTCAGAATTTAGCCCGGACAAAAATTTTGTAACTCGAAACTCATCCCTGTACCAATGCTGAATGGCTAACTCTGTTGTTAAAGGTTGGTAAACATTTAACTCATCCCACATCCCTTTTAATGTGGATAAATAGTCATCAAGTGAATGATTTCCTTGTTCAAAAGAAAAAATTTGCTGATAAATTTGAAAAATACGAGAAGTGTTCTGATCTGATGAATATAACTCTCGTAGAGTGTCCCAAACAGCTTTGGACGTCTCTTGACAAGCAACATTATTAAAAATATCAGGTTCAAGACTATTCCACAATAACGTCATAATATGTGCATCATTTTGGGTCCAAGTGGAATCGGTGGATGGGCGATCAGTAATATAAGAAGTCTCACCGCTGGCTCGCAGAGAGACAGTCACAACACGGGACCATGGCTGATAGTTGGATCCATTTAATTTAATTGTGGTGAGAGAACGACGATAATCCCTAACAACATCCTTAGGGATTGAGATACTGGTTGCCTTGTCCTTTTTCTCATTTTTCTCATTGTCGTCACCCATGACTGTAAAGACAAAAAGAGAAATTGGAAGAGATTACCCAATAGACGATCAGAGAGAGAAACCGAGAGTGCCCAGTTGGTTTCGAAGCCTGGTGACGTCGGAAAAAGCTGTTAGCAAGCAGCAGAGACTTCGTTGGAAGTCAAAGGAAGTCTCCGGTAGTCGGAGGGGCTTCGTCGGTGGTCGGCGAGAGTCGCTGGAGCAAACAGATGCCCTGGTTAGTGTCGAAACTCACTGGGTTGTGTAGATCTGGAGTCAATAACACCAAAGAAGGCTGTTTGGAGGTTCGTCGGAAGTTGCAGAGGTCCGGCAAGGTTCGTCGGAGTTCAAAGATCGTCGTCGGAGGTCGGAATAGAGTTCAGTTGGCCGGCGATTGTAGAGGAGGTGTTGAACAGGGGTTACGGTGCAGATCTAGCGATTTCTCAACTACCCAAGGGTTGTCGGTAGATAATAAGAGGTTGCGAGTGGTCATTGGACTTCGTCGGAGGTCTGGTGAGAGTCGGCAATGGTCGTCGATGGTCGGCGACGGATGGTTTGGACGATGGTAGAATACCAGCCAAGGCTGATGTGTAACGCTACTGTAGCGAGAGAGAGACAGTGACCCGCAGTTGACTTGGTCAACTGGTCGAAAGAAAGAAAAAAAAGGCAACGAGAGAGAAAAAGAGAAAAGAGAGAAAAAAAGAACTCAGGTTCCTGGAACCTGCTCTGATACCATGTCGAAGTATACGAACGATATATTTATTCTTCTCACAATGAGGTAATTTATAGACCGTGTACAAGATACTAATAAGGCAACTAAATAATGCGGAAAGAGGAAATTACAATCCCTAATTGATTCTACCTACCTAATTGACTGACTTGCCTAATTATAATATATGTACTACTATATATACACAATTATTTCCAACAATATTTATTCATATTGAGGGTTTTGGTTCGCTGTTTACGGTGTCTGTGTTGATCAATCCTTGTGAGTGGGTGGGGAGTGGTCTTCCCAGTGTACCTCTGGTTGATCCTCACGAGCCAATTTTGGAATGGACATGTGCGTTGTACTTCTTATAGTCAATTTTTGGGTTGGTATTTGGCTCATAAGGAACTTGATATTGGTGATGATGTTCCATGCTGCTATGTCACGTGTTGCTAGGTGAGGAGAGTACTAATCATCTCTTTTTGCATTGTCCAATGACAATGTTTTTAGGGTGGAAAATATTAGGATTTTTGTGGGATAAGATATGCTATTCGACATCTTTTTGGATCTCACATACTCCACCCTTCTTGTATAGTAATGGTTGGCAAGCAGTATTTGAGACATAATTTCAAATTGCTTTGCCTTTCAAATGTTCCACTTATGCTACCACCTGGTAGAAGGCTTTTTCTAGTTCATTATTGCTTTTTAACAGGAATTCAGCCTTTGCTACTTTTTTTCTTTTTTTTTTTTCTTCGTTTAAACTTTTTCATCTTTAGTTAGTCGTAGTTGATGCCGGACGATAGGAGGAAGATAAATAAGCTGAAGCCTTGGAATCCGCACCTAGGAACCCTATGAATCCACATCAAGGGGTTCTAAAGGCATCCACACGAACTCTAAACCAAATTCCATCTATATGGTAAACTATAAACAATAACTGAAGGGTCTTTTAGATACTCTTCCAAATGATAACTACAAATGAAGATAAGATAACAAAACAACATTATCTAATGGATAAATCCTAAAATTTCAACCAAAGCTACTAGATAGTATCCTTACATGGATAAGGAAAACACAAAGAGCCTATCTTGTTCCCTGATTAGAAGAACTCGACTCTGACTAGTTAGAAGTGTGGGGTCTAGATCCAAGAGCTCAAGGGTACAAGGTTGAACCATGCCCCTTGAAAAACATTGGTCCCAATATCTGCAGCTAACAAAAGAGGCTTAAAAATCCCTTCCGCAAGAAACTCATTTTTCTGATAAAATTCAAGATCAATATGGTAAAATATGCATTGAGGTCCAATATATTGGAAACACAAACAAGGTCACAGATTGGACCAGGCAGGAGAATATGGTTGGGTTGATGAACAAATGACCCAATGAGAGCAGAAAAATTGTTAGGTAGTTCCTTTCAAAATTAGTCTTGACAGTCATTTGACACATTAGTGACCTTGAGAGAAAATGGAACTTCCATTATCATTAAACCATGTGCTTGACTAGTCTCACTAAAAGCTTGCTAAGACTCGGGTTGGGATAACATGGGGCATGTTTGCTTAATTAGGCCCTCAAAGGGTGAGCTGGGTTGTACCTCCACATTTGGTCCAGGTTTTGACACTTGACCAAGATGTTTCTACTATTATACCAAATGCGCTAAGCTGTTATGCCACTTTACTCACCAAGTATGATTGAGAAAGACATGGCCAATATCAATTGGTAGTATCCGCGGATCGGTATAATAGTAGGGGGTCATTGTCTTAGGTTTTGGAAAAATCACGTGTTCGCGTATCGGTGTCATGTCCGTGTTCCGCATCACAATAAACGTTTCTGAAATATAATGAACCCATTTTGATTGGCACTAGGCAGCTTTTTGAGACTAGAAAATTGGATCCATCTTTGAAAGCTACCTCATAAGGTTGTGGATGTGGTTCAATTACAAGGTTTGCTTCTTTTAGTGCCGCAGTCAGAAATCATGTTCTACGGAAATTCTCATCAATGACAAGTTTGCAATTAATTTTTTCGCAAAGTACAAGTGTGGAAAAATCACTTTTAAGTTGGTGAAGAACAACAATTGGAAGAGACTTTAGGCACCGAGATGTATCGAAGTGTGGCCCAGCCATGGGCCACCTAAGGTACTCCAGACTTATTCAACTGTTCATTGTTTTGACATTGATTTAATCAACCTTAGCTGACAAGTCTGAGTGTGAATTTCGCAAGATCTTTCATGGAAACTGGGTTCGCATGAGAGGGAGTTGAAGCATACATTGGTTCGATAATAAAGAAAGGAAACAAAAATCATGAATTATTGGACTTTGCAAATTCACTAATCTACCAATGCAAATAGGTATTAGGTATTAATCAGAATTTATAGAAAGGAGAGCAGTACATTTGCAAGGTCAAATGTAAACCTCCAATTAAGTGTTAATGTCGCTGTGGAAGTGCCATTGAAGATCTAGTGGGAGGAACCTATGCTATGGTGAACTGATGAAGAGCTTCCAATCATGGATCTGATGAAAGCTTTAGGTGTGGCGTACTAGTGACAGTGATGTATTGATGGATCTGGCAAACCTGGTGTTTTTCATGATTTGGACCTCCGGACATTGTTGCTATGAACTCTGTGTGTGAGATTTCTCATCTTTCTTACTTTTCTTTTTTCGTAAAGGGAAAAAATTGGAAGGAAAGAAAACACAAATAATGATTGGGGTTGATGTTTGCTCTGATACTGAAATTGATGCATGACCATGAAAGGAAGAAAGATAAACCCTTAGGAATCCACACCTAAGGAACCTTAGAAATCTGCATAGAGGGGTTTTAAAGTCATCCACACCATTAATAAAACCAATTCATTCCATATCATAAACTATTCAAAACAATATCTTATGTCTTTTAAATAGGCCTTTCCAAATGATAACTATAAATGAAGATAAAATAACCAATGCTACCTGACTAAAGCTATTAAATAATTTGGGATCCAAAATGATTTTTAAAATTTTGGATTGTGAATTGTAGGTTATAGATTGTTAGGCTATATCAGAATCTGTAATGAATTTGTAAAAGTGGTTGGATGATATGCTCGGTTTGGTTTGGTTGGATGATTGCACAGAATTGATTTTGGAGAAGGTTTTGTGTCGTATGAATCAGAATCCAACTCCGGTGATGATTTTTAACTTGTGAATTCTCGAGTTCATTTCTGATAATGCATTTTTGCAGAATAGATTCCATAATCCGTGGCCAAACACCCATAATGTGGAAATGCATAATCCAAAATGCAATAATGGGGTGACCAAACATCCCCAATATCTTTAGAAAGATAATGTAACTCCAAAAAATATCCCCCACCTCCAGGATCAAATGCGAAGAACCTAGAACCTATCTTGTTCCCTGGGAGTAGTCTGTTCTGGGTTTTGTCAAGTTAAGACGACATCAGATGGATGATGAGTTTTAGGCACACATTTCGGATATTGTAACAATGTAGGTATTTGTTTGCCTTTTTGTAAAAGCCATCTAGATAAAGGGAATGTGTGATAGGTTTCGGATTTCTTTATTTCTGAAAGGGTTGTGCTTTAAAGTTACTGACATCTTTCCTGAATAATGTGTCTGAATTCATGTGTAGTTTGAATGTAGGGAATTTAGAGAATCAATCCTCGGAGTCATGCCTCATCACTGGGTATGTACAATATAGTAATTTGCTGCTCTCTTCAGTTCGTAGTTATTGTATTTCGGAATTTGCTCAGTCTTGTAGTGATTCACACTGCAAGTGCTTTTTTACCAGGATAGGCGGGAAGACACTTTGTTAAAATTGGCACATTTCAGACGGCACAAAAGGAAAACATTGAAGAAAACAGGTGGGAAAGCTACTAGTTACCCTTTCCACAAGCCTGAGGAAAACCACCCTCCTGGGAAGGACTCAACTGGGAAAATTTCAAACCTGATTGGAAAAGCTGCAAAATATGCTGGTTCTGCGAA
>JAXBDA010003865.1:0-32009 GCA_036023075.1 Gaultheria prostrata | reverse complement strand
GTAGCGCTCGAGATGGATTATAACTGAAAGTTATTCCCTCGGTAGCGCTACACCTAATTTGGTGTAGCGCTCGGGATCTTTCTGTTCAAATCATGCCTTAGCCAAATTCAAGGCATTCTCAACAAATGATCCTAGAAAGTGGGTTTGTTGACTTATGGTGCATAACATGACAGACAAAACATGTTGATTATACCAGTTCAAAAAAAAAAAAAAAAAAACATGTTGATTATTGAATTTGGCTTTTGAATTTTAAGTACGAGGACGATGCCAACTACCCAAACACGGTTGTGAATTTAATTGGTATTGACTTTTCAATTGGCCCCTATTTAATTTTTGTTGACTTGACACTTAAATGTAAAAATAAAGGGTGAGGGTAATATTACACAACTTTTTATGTTGACTTTTCATAATAACATTCGTTTGGTGACAAAAGAAAGAAAATGACCAGCAATGGGACGGAGATAGTACTTTTTTTCGGGGAATGAAGGTAGGTTGTGATGATAAAGAGACATGGGAAAACTTGGTATTTGTTGGCTTGGATGGGGTGTCTTCTCGAATTCGGTGACCATGTAGTGCAGGGGTGCATTATAGGATTTTATTATGACATCCGAGCTGTCCATCTCATAATCAATGGTTCAATTCATTTGAGTCCGTGCAGATTTAAACCGTCTATTACACTCACTACGACCAGGAATGTACCCTTGCAATAAAGTAAGCAAGTATCGAGTCTTCTGTGTGAACTTGATTCTCATGGTATAAGTCAGGTTTTCATCTTACAGGGGTCTAGAAAATACTACTCCATTAGACTAGTGAGTGTGGGACAAGGAAAAGACAAACGCTTTGTTTGGTTTGTGTTTTGGAGAAGTGTTTTTGAAAAATTTGGAAAAAGGTAGAGAGAGAAATGAGAGTAATAATTGTGGAGAGAGAAAAAAGGAGGAGAGAGATAGAGTGAGAAATGAGAGTAATGATTAAAAAGTTAGAGAGAAAAAAATTGGGTCCCACCACTTTTTTGAGTTTGTTTCCAAAACATGTTTCAGAACATGTTCCAAACAAGGTGTTTCACCAGCTATATTAGACACAATGCATCACCTACGTTCCTAATAAAAAAAGGAGTCATTTTCAACCAGATTTCAAAACATACAATTTTTAAACAATTTTCTGAAAGATATTTTTTTTTCAAAAAATACATTCAAACTCACCTGGCAAGTCAAATTTTTTAACCAAAATCAAAGCTGTCCAACTCATTTCAACATCTTTCTCTCACTCGTTTTCCTCCAGGGACTTAGAGTCCGGAAAGTTTCGGGACACGACATATGGAATACGTATTTTCTTAGAATGGAATTAAACTAGAGTCTAGTGCAATGCAAGTTCAAAAAGCTGATTAGCTAAAATAGACGAACTTTTTAAATTATTTTTGTCTTTAATCAACTTTTAAAAAAATAATTAAACTATGAAGCACCGACACCTTTAGGAGGTGCCGTGTCGTCGTATGGGACACAGCGGGGACACGTACATGGCGTGTCCCAATTTTTAATTTTTTGCAGGGGACACATCGGGGACACATTAGAGAGGCTAGGGGACACGACAGGGGTCAATTTGAATTTTTTTAAATTTTTCTGGGGTAAATTTATAATTACTCCAAACTTTGAACCACCTATTGAACTTATGGATGTCTTGTTTTGTTTGAAGAACTTATGTTTGGACTTATGAATGTCTTGTTTTGTTTATATATATATATACAGCTCCGATCTAATGAGGGATCCCTTAATGAGCTTAAGTTGCGGACCTCCATTTTTCGGACCAAATTTCGACAATCCGAACCGTTAGATGTGTTTAAAAAGTGTTTTTAAGGGTCCCTGTGAGAATTTGGCAAAAACAAATACCCGGAAGGGCTTGATCGGATTAGCTTTTCATAAAAACGCTATAAATGCAGTTTTATGAAAAACTGCTCCGATCAAGCCCTTCCTAGTATTTTTTTTTTGCTAATTTCTCGCGGGGACCCTTAAAAACACCTTTTAAACACATCTAACGGTTCGGATAGTCGAAATTTGGTCCGAAAAATGGAGGTCCGCAACCTAGCTCGTTGAGGGATCCCTCATTAGATCGCCTTCCTATATATATATACATACTAGATTATATAAATATATAAATTTATATGTGGCGTGTCCCCTGCCGTATCCGTATCCTCATTTTTTTAGAATTCCCGTGTCTGTGTCCGTATCCGTGTCCGTGCATCATAGCAATTGAATAACAACAAAGAAATAGTTGAGAAAAGCTATGGTTATCAAGCAAAAAAAAAAAAGAACTCCTAGCTCATTACACATCAACATCTACCAGGTGAAATCGTACAAGAAAAGCTATGGTGATGAAGATTGGTTTTTGGACTTATGTGCATAACATGCCTATGGAGTGTGGAAACATGTTTACTTATTGTTCTCCACTTTGAATTTGCTTATTGACTTGTTCAGAGTTAACTTATCTGGAAGATTGTGTATTAAGGTTAAGGAAGACCCCACTTGAGCTAATTGTCTGGTTGAATAGATTGGCATGATCTGAGTCTGAAAATCTAGTTGTTCAAAACTTCGAAGATGACAAATTTTGCTCATCCTGTTTTCTTGTTGATCTTTTCATTTTCGGTATTTGCCAATGCCTTCACAGATACAATCTTTCAAGGACAGTCAGTCACAAACTCAACCACCATCACATCTTCTGGCGAAAAATTTGAGTTGGGATTCTTTACTCGGATTGAGTACTCCACAACAAACAGTTATCTGGGTGTTTGGTACAAAAGAGTTTCGGTACAAACTATTGTTTGGGTAGCCAACAGGGATCACCCTCTCCCAGATTCCTCCGCTGTTCTCACCATAGCCGAGGATGGAAACCTGGCGATACAGGACGGAAGAAGTTCTTACATGTTGTCTAACGTAACATCAAGTGGAAACACTAGTGCTACCATTTTGGATTCAGGGAATCTGGTTTTGATTGACAGGAGATCTGGTGAATTACTATGGCAGAGCTTTGACTACCTTTCGGATACACTCTTGCCTGGGATGAAGCTTGGTTATGATAAGAGAAATGGAAAAACTTGGTCTTTGTTGGCCTGGAAAACCAAGGACGACCCAGCGCCTGGAGGTTTCTCTCTTGATACTCAAGGGACAAACCAGTTTTCCATCCTAAAAGGGTCTCAAAAGTATTGGACCAGTGGCCCGTGGAATGGACAATCGTTTGCTCAGATTCCTGAAATGCGCGGGAACCGAATGTTCCAGTTCACCTATGTTTCCAATGAAAATGAGAGTTATTTCAGTTACTCTATTAATTATACTTCGGTGACTGCTAGATTGGTGTTGGATTTATCAGGGCAAATTCAGTTGCAAATATGGCTTGAAGGAAGAGGTGAATGGAACTTGTTTTGGGCACAACCGAGGGATCAGTGTGACATGTATGCCTACTGCGGGTCTTTTGGAACCTGCAATCGAAACCATCTTCCATTTTGCCAGTGTTTTCGCGGTTTTCAACCCAAATCTGAAGGAGATTGGAATTCTGGTGACAAGTCTGGAGGGTGCGTGAGGAAAGTGCCTTTGCAATGTGGTAATGATAGTGAAGTTAATAGACAGAAAGACCAGTTCCTTCGGATACCTAAAGTAAGATTGCCTGACAATTCGATAGTACTCTCGCAAGTTAAAAGTGTTGGTGACTGTCAATCGGCTTGCTTTAGTAACTGCTCATGCTCTGCTTATACTTATGACGGCAGTGATGGGTGTTCAATATGGGGTCAGGAGCTCTTGAACGTGAATCAGCTGACAGACGAAGACCCTGGAGGAAGAGATTTGTATCTAAGACTAGCTGCTTCTGAGTTTCTTAGCGAGGGCAAGGGTAATGGAATAGTCACAACTATCTACCTTACAAAGTGGATGTAATTTGATGCATTGTTCTTGAATAAAAATGAATTCAGTCCACCTAACTCCTCTTGCAGATTCAAGAATTAAGAGGTGGAAATGGATTATTCTAGCCGTTGCAGTTCCCGTGGTGCTGCTGGTTACAGTTAGCTTCTTTTATTGCTTGTGGAGGCGGAAATCACAAAACAAAGGTATGAATTTCGCCCTTGCAAAACAAAACTAAACCAATTAAAGGGGATGTAAGTTCCATGAAAATAATGTTTTTCCTTTTAGTAGTAGGAAGGATATGTTTGTAATAGCATGCAGTGCACAGTATCCTCGGTCATTTTACAAATAAACAGCATTTATCTCTTTATGTGAGGGAAAGTAGGGGCTGACAATAGATATTGTGAACTCAAAATTTGTCATTCTGCTTCTATATAACCTCAAAAGGCCCAAACAATTTTTATCTAGCAGGGGAGGATTTGGCGTCATTTGATCTTGGCACAAGCATTGGAGTTAGCAATCGTAATAAAAATGAAGCTAGCAAGAGTCATACTGGTAAAAAGAAAGAAGTCGATTTGCCATTGTTCAGTTTCGCTAGCGTATCTGCTGCCACTGGTAACTTCTCTTATGCAAATAAGCTCGGAGAGGGTGGTTTTGGATCTGTTTACAAGGTAAGATTTGAATGTAACTGAACACTTTAAACTTGAATAGTGGATACTATACAGAAAGTCTCATTTCATTTTAGTATTTCCTTTAGTTTTCTATCAGTTATGAATAATCTTGGGCTCCTTATCAGGGGACGCTACCGAAGGGGTATGAGGTGGGTGTGAAAAGGCTTTCAAAAAAGTCTGGACAAGGATTGGAGGAATTACAAAATGAGGCAATGCTCATAGCAAAACTTCAACACAAGAATCTTGTGAGACTATTGGGCTGCTGCATTGAGAAAGATGAAAAGATTTTGATCTATGAATACATGCCCAATAAAAGCTTGGATTTCTTCCTTTTTGGTTTGTACTTCTTGCATACTTGGTAGATTCACCATTTGTATATTTTCTGCTAATCGGAAAACTTTCTACTAGGTAGATGTTTCTGTTTAGTAATTTGGATGTGAAATCGTGACAGATCCAATCAACTACGGGGTACTGAACTGGGAGTTACGTGTTAACATCATCGAAGGAATTGCTCAAGGGCTTCTCTATCTCCATCAGTATTCCAGGTTACGAATTATCCACAGAGATTTAAAACCTAGCAATGTTCTCTTGGATAAAGATATGAATCCCAAAATATCTGATTTTGGGATGGCAAGAATTTTTGGGGGAAGTGGATCACAAGCGACTAATCGAATTGTTGGCACTTAGTAAGTAAATCATAGGATTAGCTTGCAACACTTCTTACCTCTTTCCACCAAAACAACTTATTTATGCAGAAAAGTATGATAATGACACCACTAAATGATCTGATTTAATAATTTAATACAGCGGCTACATGTCACCGGAATATGCCTTGGAAGGTCTCTTCTCAATCAAATCGGATGTCTATAGCTTTGGAGTTTTGATGCTAGAGATTTTGAGTGGCAAAAAAAGTACAGGGTTTTATAATAGTGATTTCCTTAATCTTCTTGGATATGTGAGTACCATGATGCTAATTACATTTCTTAGCCTTTTCTTTTCTGCTTTCTTTCTTTGTATTGTAAACATGAGCCAATTGACAATGTGTCTAACTGAGATATGCTAATTGCGTTATTTTTAATCCAGGCATGGGACTTGTGGAAGAGCGGCAGGGGAGAGGACATAAAGGATCCTTTGTTACAAGATATATCTTCTACAAATATGCTGCTGAGATACGTAAATATAGCACTGCTTTGCGTCCAAGATTGTCCTGCCGATAGGCCTACCATGTCAGACGTCGTATCGATGCTTAGCAATGAACTTGTGCCTCTAGCCTCTCCTAAGCAACCTACTTTTCCAAGCAGAAGAAGTGTGCCAGATTCAAATTCAAGCAAACAATCAGAAATTTGTTCAATGAAAGATGAAACAGTCTCAGCTTTGGAAGCTCGATAACTGTTCACACTTCCATCACACATTCATGGTACTGTCATGGTTAGTTCCAAGGAGATATTCATATTGCTATCATATTACCATCACACTATTCGTATGAGCTTTGTTCTTTTGTTTAAAGGGGTATGCCCTGTTAGATCTTGTATTCATTTTTTGGTTTGGAATACAATGATTACCCAAAAAAAAAGTAGCTGGCCGGAAAACTTGTTGAACTAGAATGTAACTTGAGAAAACCACGTCTAAAGTAAAGGAGTCCGAGATATTATTGAGCATGTTTTCGCATGTTACATCTGTTCTTCTCCTTGATAGCTATATATATCCTCCTTTCTATTCATATTGAAGTCCGATTCCGAAAATCTAATGCCTAACCCCAACAATTCAAGGATGACAAAATGTTTTTTATTAGCCAATGCCGTAACAGATACAGTCTCACATGGATGGATAGTCACAGCCTTAACCAGCATCACATCTTCTGACAATGAATATGAGTTGGGATTCTTGAGTCTTGGAAATAACTTCTTCACAATTGCACGAAAAAAAAAGAAAAAAAAACTTTCTTCACAAATACTACCTATTATGTGGGTGTTTGGTACAAAAGATGTTAGGAACAAACTGTTGTTTAGGTGGTCAACAGGGACTAACCTATCACAGATAACTCTGGGTTCTCACCATAACCACGGATGGAAACCTGGTGATAGTACTGGAGGGAAAATTTCTGACTTGCTGTCGAATGTATCATCAAGTGGAAACACTAGTGCTATCCTTTTGGATTCAAAAATCTGGTTTTCATTGACAGGAGATCTGGTGATTTGCCATCGCGGAGTTTTGATTACCTCTCTTAGGGTGAGTTCTCCACTTGATAAAATCAAGATTTTATCAAATCTTGATTTTATCAATTATCAATTGAAGACGAAATTTGATAAAATCCAAGATTTTTACACTTGATAATTGATAAAATCCAGGGATTTTATCAAAACTTTTTCCTCACTTGATAATTGATAAAATCAAGATTTGATAAAATCTTGATTTTATCAAGTGGAGAACTCACCCTTACTATTTTTTCCGGGAATGAAGGTAGGTTGTGAAAAGAGAAATGGAAAAACTTGGTTTTTGTTGGCTTTTCCAAGCCATAATTCTCTGAAACTTATTTTTTTTTTTTTGGGGTAAGGTAAAGATTTATTGAAACTAAACACATAAATACAAGATCAAAGGGGCATACCCCCAGTAAGTAGCAAACAAAAAAAATCGGATCTGGATCCTCTATGAGGATTTTCCTGTGAGGATCTTGTGAGGGTTTTGTTGTGGGTTTGACAACACACCAAAAATAAAATCCAATGGCTCACAGCCCCCTTCCTTATTTCTAAATCAAAACGACGTCGTTTCATAAGAAAAAAAAAAAACTAACAGAGAACTAACAGAGTTAAAGCCTCACAAACTAACGTTAACTTCTTCTTCTTCGTTTCTTTTTTTCTTCCAAAATGATATGCATGTGACGGTATATAGAAATAACAGGGTGTTTAGATAGTTGTGAAAAGGGATTTTTAACTTATGATTCAATATTGTGCTTTAGTAAAAACAGATAAACATGTTTGTCATAGGTACGAGATAATGTTACAACAAAGTTTAAGGCTATGTAACTTCTCTAATTTAAATAATACTATTCTAAATCCAGCTTCTCCAGAGTCAAATTTAAGGCTACGTAATTTCTAAGAATTCCCATAATATTAAAATTTGTTGATAAATTTTTTTTGCACCCATTACCGTTTTAAAAGTTAGCATATCAAAATATACTCCTAATTTTTTATTTTCCAAATGTGCAAAGTATACAGGCGATGAGGATGTGGAAAATAACATTAATATTACATTCGGTCGTATCTTTACCCTTCTTCCGTAGTGGCTTGGTCGGATCTTTACCCTTCTTCCCTTTTTAATCTTTGTTCTCGTTCAAAGATTAATAAAAATTTTCGCCTTTCAAAAAAAAAAATTACATTCGGTCGTTAAGGAAGGAAAAAAGAAATGAAGAAGAAGAAGATTTTAACGTCAGTTTGCGAGGGCTTTAACTCCGTTAGTTTTTTTTCCTTATGAAACGACGTCGTTTTGATTTAGAAACAAGGAAGACGGCTGTGAGCCGTTGGATCTTCTTTTTTGTGTGTTGTCAAAACCATAACAAAACTCTCACAAGATCTTCACAGGAAAATCCTCACAGAGGATCCGGATCCAAAAAAATCAGGCAAAGATAACCCTGCAACTAGCCTAAAAAGAATTAACCCATACAGCCACTATACCACCCCAACTTACAACATCTCACCTACGTTTCTTAAAAAAAGGAGTCATTTTCAAACCAGATTTCAACACAAACAAGTGTTAAACAATTTTTTTGAAGGGAAAATTTCATGGAGACCCCTGACCTTTCACCCAAATCACAAGTAGACCCCTGACTTTTACAAAATGTCACATAAACACTTGTACTATTGAAAAACTCATCAATTAAACCCCTACCATCACCCTCCGTCTAAAAACAAACAAAAAGTGGAGTTGCCACCTAAAAAAAGCCACACACAGAAATTCTATGTTAGGTGGCGACTCCAATTTTTTAACCAAAGTCACAACTGTCCAACTCATTTCAATTATGTCTCATATAATCAAGATTTTTCTCTCGCTCGTTTTCCCTGCCAGGAAAGGCAAGTCCAAAAAAAAATCAACGGGCGATAGAAATAATATTTTCGTAGAATAGAATTAAAGTATAGAGTCTAGTGTAGTGCAAATTTTAAAATCTGACTAGCTAAAATACAAAATTGAAAAACCGAAAATCGGATCGCCTCTAGATTTACTACTACGGTGAATAAATTAATTTTGCCAATTAATACAATTAAACTCTAATCCATGTGATTATGCAAGACAATAAATGATCGGTCATTTTTCACACCAAAAATAATTAATAAAACGAAACAATTACTACTACTCAAATGATAGCGGTAAATATCCCGAGTATCGTCCTCAGGGATTAAAAGGCTAAGCTGCAGTTATTTCAATTGATTTCTAAATTAATTAGGGAAAAAGTGATTGGAGTTTGAGATCTAAAATTATCTAAATAATTAAAAGCAAGAAAGATTGTGAATTAAATAATTTGGAAAAGGTCTTAGGGTTTCGAATCCACCCTAACTTCGCCACTAAGTAATTATATTAATTTAGAGAAATCAATTACCGAAACGACAAAACTCGCTAAAAGTTACAACCTCTAGCGATATCGACGAGAAAATAACATGTAATTGAAAACCGGGCATAACCTATCTTCGATTGGCACGAATCGTCTTCGATTCTAAAACTAATTAATCTAGGCACGACTCGTCTTCTCTAGGCGTAGATTATCCTAACTCACAATTCCCTGCGCTAAGAAAATCGTTGCATAACTACGTATTTGCAATCACAGAAAACAAATACATAAACACTAGATAGGAAAAATAAGATCGAATCATAAAAATAAGTCTCAAAGTTATACAACCGTCGTTTCGATAATCAAAATCCAAAATTAATATAAAAACAAAGTTACTTGGTTAGGGTTTCATCTACACCCTACGAGAGATGATTAAGCGGCCATAGTAGACGGCCAGAACCCAGCCGTGGATCTCGTGCGTAGCTTCCCTTTCTTTTCTCTCCGTTCTGTATGCGTCTCCCGTCTCCAAGACTACTGCCTTCTTTTTATAGTATTAAAGTCTGCCGCACCAACTTTGCTTGTTTTCCAAGTCAATTCCATAGTGCGTACTAGTGAAGCCCTAGTTGACTCTTTCTTTGGCGCAACAAAGCCCTAAGCAGCACCTCCTTTTGACATAATTAGGATTGCCGAAAAGTTTACCAAGGAGCTGGTCCAAGTCCAAACTAAACTCATGTGTAATGGGCCCACCAATTCATGTATATTGTGATGCCTTCCACAAATCTTACTAACCACGTCAGTCATAGGCTCAATCCATTCCTCCCATGGTTCATCACTATATTTTATTAGACGGTGGGATTTGCTTTGACTCCGAATAAAATTGGATTTCGCTTTTTTTTATTTTTTTATTTTATCAAAGCCTCCAAATATCTATAAAACACGCAAACAAGGCATTATACTCCAAATAATAAAATAAATAAACTTAGCAGGGGTAAATTAAGGGGCGCTAAGGTGTATATTTACACGCCTATCAATAAACGCAATAATTAAACAAACAAGCATAACACACAGATATATGTGGAAAAACCCCAAGGCGGGGCAAAAACCACGGGAGAGAAGAAAGCACTATACGTAAACGTGGAAACAAAGAATTTCTTACAACCACGCTATGAACTCCTTCAATATTGGCTAAGAACTTCTTTGCTGACTCTCATGAACCGCTCTAATAGATGCTCCTCCAGACTCGACTCCTTGAATCCTTGATCTACGCAAGGCTCCTCCTTTAGATCATCCTCCAATCGTCTTTGAACTCCTTCAAAGAACTTCAAATGGTGTAGAAGATAAACACACTACCTTGAGAGAGATTGTGCAAGCATATAGATCTAAGACCTCATCCAATCTCTCAAGGAATCAACCCACAACTGTTTAGATAGCCTCCATGAACTTTCTCTCCCTCTGGAAAACGATGTGGCTGCTAGGGTTTTTTGAATAGAATGAAAAGTGCGCTTTAAATAGATTTTCTGATGGCTAGGTCAAGCGGTCTCTCCAGGTAGCTCGAGCGACCTATTTAACCTTGTTGTCCCGAATTCCAACGTATTGAATCTTCTAGTTCGCTTGAGCGGTCTAGCGACCTATTTAACCTTGTTGTATCCGGATTTCATGTGCATTACGAATCTTCAATTCAATGATTGAGGCGCTGAATACTAGCTTCGACTGAGGCGCTGATTACTAGACTCCAACCCACCACTCAAATAACTAGCTAGCAATTACAACGCATTTCAATTACATGAAAACGTCACGGAATTAGCCAATCACAAATGAGACTTACAAAAATGACTTTGTAGGTACTCTTTGTGGTGGGAGCTGACTACCTAAAATAGAAAAATGACTTGGTTGAGGAAATTTTGTTGAGTCTGGTGCGAATGATCTTGTTCTCAATGAATCTTGAAAAGATAGCGAAAATGTCACAAGCATATTCTTTTGTGCCATAGACATTTGATCTTGCTAACTATTATACGTTGGAAATCCAGTTTTCTGGAAGTGGAAAAAGGTGTTGTCTCTTCTTGAAAATCTGGAACACAAAAATCACTTTGAGGTGTGCAACTGAGTCGCTTTTCTAAAGGCAATATTTGTCCCCACCAGATGGTGTCCACCGAGTTACAACAAATTCGCTTTCAAGATACAACGAAACCCGAATTCAAAGCTCTTTCTGTTTATGTTTGCACAAACAAAGACATACATAATATCCATTAAGCAAAAGTAAAATAATCAAGAATAACTGAATACCAGTATGCCTAAAATTCTAGGAAGAGAATGTGTAGAGAGAGAACGCAATGCAATATGGAATATTTGTACATACATATATATATATATATATATATATATATATATGTATTGACTTTAAAAAATGCCTATTTATAGAATTATAAGCACCCTTGTGTGAAAAATTGTCTTTAGTAGACACACATTGGAAATAATTATGTCTTTTAAAGACACTAATTAGGAAAGGTCAAATCATTTGAAGACAATAATTAATAGACATCCTGCCTCTATATAGGCATCCTTATGTGAAGAGCTATGTCTGTGGACATTAATTTAATTAGGAAGGATCATGCTTCTTGTAGCACCCCATGTTCCTCATCCCTTCCTAACAATCGCATACCTTTCAAGTAAATACATCCCAATCTAATGGGTGTTATAGCCATTCACGTAAAGTCTTAACTCATGCGAACAGGTGTTGCAATCTTTCACATAAACCTTTGTCAATATCTTTTCAAAACAACCCCAAACAAAAATCTATTTATTATTTTGAAAATCTCATACCCTTCTAATCATTGTGATGGACACTCGGGGTGTTTCGGCTTAATAATTCTTTTGGATTTCTTTTTTGTCTTTATTCAAATTTTATTCTTTTTATTAGTTTTGCGTCAATTTTTTAAATTATTCGTTAGTCTCAACAAAATGGAATATAAAAAGTAAAACAATATGATAACAATCTCAAAAAAATTCACTAAAAACAAAAGTAATGCAAAACAAGTGGACTTTTAGATTATTTATTGTCTTTAATCAATTTTTTTAGGTTTTTTTTAAAGGCAAAACTTCATTAATCTTGAAAGATTACAAGACTAATAGGGGCAAGGAATTAGCGAAAACCATTGCCAAAATCGAGACCCAAAGACGATTGGCAAGAAATCAACTGACCCAAATGGACAAAAGCCCAAACGCCCAATGGTCTGTAAACCCAGATATAACAATAAGCACAAACACCTAAAGGCCAAAAAGCCAGATAAGGGGCCAAGCCCAACCAAAGAAGCCCGGATGCCAGGAGGAGCCGCCACCACTGACCACCAACAGAACATCTCCGCCGAACAGCAACCACCAGTCCACCACCACCAAAGCACCACCCGAACTGTAATTAGTACGGCACAAACAATAGCAGCAGGGAAGACAGTCCACTGGAAAATCAGCCCACGGTAGGAACGTACGCCCCCCCCCCCACAAAACAAAAAAAAAAAAAAAAAAAAAACTCCACAGCCCCAACCAACACCAACCCAGCGCCACCGCCAGAAAAATCTGCCACCACCATCAGACGGCTGAAAAACAACAAGAGCACCACCGGCCGGCCGTTAAGCCAAAAACGGGGAACTCCGGGCAGATCAAGACGGTGAAAAGCAAGGCCAGAGAGACATCCAACTTGACCGCAACCAACCGACGAGAACCACCACTCCGTTAGGCCCAAGATCGGCTTCACCCAGCAGAGAAGACTGACGGGAAAATGCCGGGAAGAAACGAGAATAAGGAGGATGGGACAAGGAGGAGGATGAGGAGAAAAGGGAGAGAGAAAGCCCGAGGGGAGTAGGGGGAAGCCGCCTCCCCCAGGCGAAGAAGCCCTAGGGCCGGCGCAGGAATGGAAAAGAGAGAGGCTGAAAGTTTAGAGAGAGAGAAGAGGGCGTAAAAATTTGACGAAAAATTAACAAATGACGCAAAAATTTTAGGTTTGGTTCATACTATTTTGTTTTTTTTTGGTTCCTCTTGGGAGACGAACCAATAAATCCAAAAATAATTGACGCAAAACTAACAAATGTGAAAAAAAAATGAATGATGACAAAATCTGGGTTATTAAGGAAAATGCCGATAAAAAAGAAGAAGCTAATTATACATAGAGCTGCAAACAAGCCAAATCAAGCCGAGCTTTAGAATGTTCAAGTTCGTTCGTTAAACATTTAAGCGAAATCGAGCCGAGCTCAATCAAAATTTGACGAGAGGAGCTTGACTAGGTTTGAGTCGAATTCAAACTTGTTCACGGAACCTAACCAGTACATGTTTCCATACAGGCCTAGAACTTCAAATAAAATTATCATTTTGTACCTAAATAAGTTCATACATAAACAAAATCATAAAAGCAAATTAAATATAAGTTAATAGTTCTTTTAAAAGTTTATACATATACTAGTTATAAAATTTTCATTATGTACATTGTACAAGTTTATGCAAATTTAAGGTTATGTGTGAAATTCTTATGAGATGTATATACATATATACTTTAGGTTCGTGAGCCTAATTGAATTGAATACTGTCATTCAAGTACACTAGTTTATAAACAAGCTTAAAATTGAGGCTCAAGTTGAGTTTGTTTAGTACCTGAATGGAACTCAACCGAACCTCAACCGAGTCGAGCCTCGAACGATTCGGTTCATTTGCTTCCCCAAAGTTTATACACGTGCATCCAGCAGGTGAAATCGTAACAGAAAAGCTATGGTGATGAAGATGTTTTTGTTGATTTATGGAGCACGTGCCTGTGGAGTGTGGGAACGTGTTACTTATTGTTCTGAATTTTGAATTTGGTTCTTGACTTGTTCAGCGTAAACTTATCTGGAATAATGTATTTTAAGGTTCAGGACGATCCCACTTGAGCAAATTGTCTTGTTGATTAAGAAAATCTGAGTCCGAGTCTCAAAATCTGAAAATCTAGTCTGAAAATCAAGGATGACAAATTTTGCTCATCCTGTTTTCTTGTTGATCTGTTCATTTTCGGTATTCGCCAATGCCTTCACTGATACAATCTTTCAAGGACAGTCAGTCACAGCCTCAACCACCATCACATCATCTGGCAATAAATTTGAGTTGGGATTCTTTACTCGGATTGAGTACTCCACAACAAAAAGTTATCTAGGTGTTTGGTATAAAAGAGTTTCGGGTCAAACTGTTGTTTGGGTAGGCAACAGGGATCACCCTCTGCCAGATTCATCCGCGGTTCTCACCATAGCCGCAGATGGAAACCTGGCGATACAGGACGGAAAAAGTTCTTACATGCTGTCTAACGTAGCATCAAGTGGAAACACTAGTGCTACCCTTTTGGATTCAGGGAATCTGTTATTGTTTGACAGGAGATCTGGTGTTTTACTATGGCAGAGCTTCGACTACCCTTCGGACACTCTCTTGCCCGGGATGAAGCTTGGTTATGATAAGAGAAATGGAAAAAATTGGTCTATGTTGGCCTGGAAAAGCAAGGAAAACCCAGGCCCTGGAGGTTTCTCTATTGAACTTGATCCTCGGACAAATGAGTTTTTCATCCTAAAAGGGTTTCAAAAGTACTGGACTAGTGGCGCGTGGAAGGGACAAAATTTCGATCTGATTCCTGAAATGCTAACGAACCGTATGTTCGGGTTCACCTATGTTTCCGATGAAAATAAGAGTTATTTCACATACTCTATGAAATATCCTAAGGTGACTGGTAGATTGGTGTTGGATATATCAGGGCAAATTCAGCTGCTTATATGGTTTGAAGCGGTAGGGGAATGGAGCTTGTTTTGGGATCAACCGAGGGAGCAGTGTGACGTTTACGCCTACTGCGGGGCTTTTGGAACCTGCAATCGAAACCCTATTCCGTTTTGCAAATGTTTTCGCGGTTTTCAACCCAAATCAGTAGGAGATTGGAATGCTGGCAACACGTCTGGAGGGTGCGTGAGGAAAGTGCCTTTGCAGTGTGGCAATGATAGTGACGTTAATGGACAGAAAGACCAGTTCCTTAGGGTATCTAAAGTAAGATTGCCTGACAATTCAATAGTACTTTCGCAAGTTAGAAATGTTGGAGACTGTGAATTGGCATGCTTTAGGAACTGCTCATGCTCTGCTTATACTTATGACGGCAGAGATGGGTGTTCCATATGGAGTGAGGACCTCTTAAATGTGGAACAGCTGAAAGATGTTGACACTTTTGGAAGAGATATCTATCTAAAACTTGCAGCTTCTGAGTTTAGTAGTGAGGGCAAGGGTAATGGAATTGTCACAACTATCTATCTTATATATGGATGTAATTATATTTCCAGATTAAAATGAATTCAGTCCACGTAACTCCTCTTGCAGATTCAAGAATCAACTGGTGGAAATGGGTTGTTCTACCCGTTGCAGTTCCCCCGACGCTGGTGTTTACAATTAGCTTCTTTTATTGCTTGTGGAGGCAAAAGTCACAAAATAAAGGTACAAATTTCTCCCTTGCAAAACTGTTGGAATTTGTCCCACAATGATTAATTATAACCTCCAAAGCTAGTATATGAGCTTGGGCGGCCTCTCCACTCATTGCCAATTGGTTATGAGTTAGATGCTTTAACATGGCATCAGTGCTAGGCTTTCGAAGGCTTTTCCCCTTTGTTTGTGCCATAGTTGCACTTTCTTCCGCTGTGACCCGTATGTTCCGGATCCTTTGTTGACCTCTCACGTGCGAATCAGGAAACCTAAACCCATTAAAGGAGATGTAAGTTCAATGAAAATAGTGTTTTTCCTTTTCGTAGTAAGAAGGATATGTTTGTAATGCAGTGATCAGTCTCCTTGGATATTTTGCAAATAAACATCATTTATCTCTTTATTTGAGGGAAAGTAGGGGCTGACAATATATCTTGTGAACTCAAAATTTGTCATTCTGCTTCTATATAACCTCAAATGGCCCAAACAATTTTTACGTAGCAGGGGAGGATTTGGTGTTATATGATCTTGGCACAAGCATTGGAGCTGCCAATTGTAAAGTACATGAAGCTGGCAAGAGTCATACCAGTAAAACGAAAGAAGTTGATTTGCCATTGTTCAGTTTCGCTAGTGTATGTGCTGCCACTGATAACTTCTCTGATGCAAATAAGCTCGGAGAGGGTGGTTTTGGATCTGTTCACAAGGTTAGATTCAACATAACTGAACACTCTAAACTTGAACATTGAATACTATACAGTATACAGAAAGGCTCATTTCATTTTTCTGCCGGAGTTATGTTCACTTATAGTGTTCCTTTGAAGACAGCTTTTTCCTTTTTAGTTTTCCATCGGTTATGAATAATGTAGGGCTCCATATCAGGGGAAGCTACTAAAGGGGTATGAGGTGGCTGTGAAAAGGCTTTCAAGAAAGTCTAGACAAGGATTGGAGGAATTACAAAATGAGGCAATGCTCATAGCAAAACTTCAACACAACAATCTTGTGAGACTATTGGGCTGCTGCATTGAGAAGGATGAAAAGATTTTGATCTATGAATACATGCCCAATAAAAGCTTGAATTTCTTCCTCTTTGGTTTGTACTTCCATCTTACTTGAGTTGATTGGATTATACGAGATTCACTATATGTAGGTTTACTACTACTCGCAAAACTTATACTAGGTAGATTGTTCTGTTTAGTAATTTGGATGTGAAATTGTTACAGATCCACTAAAAAACGGGGTACTGAACTGGAAGGTACGTGTTAACATCATCGAAGGAATTGCTCAAGGGCTTCTCTATCTTCACCTGTATTCCAGGTTACGAATTATCCACAGAGATTTGAAAGCTAGCAATATTCTCTTGGATAAAGATATGAACCCCAAAATATCTGATTTCGGGATAGCAAGAATTTTTGGAGGAGATGGATTACAAGCGACAAATCGAATTGTTGGCACTTAGTAAGTAAAACATAGGGTTAGCTTATAACATTAATTCGTTCTTGAGAAAAGTACGATATTGGTAGTGGCACCACTAAATGATCTGATTTGATACTTTAATCCAGTGGCTACATGTCCCCAGAATACGCCTTGGATGGTCTCTTCTCAATCAAATCGGATGTCTTTAGCTTTGGAGTATTGTTGCTAGAGATTTTGAGTGGCAAAAAAAGTACAGGCTTTTATAATAAAGACTCCCAAAATCTTCTTGGATATGTGAGTACCCTAATGCTAATTACATTTCTTAACCTTTTCTTTTCCATTTATTTATTTTCTGCTTTCGTTCTTTGTATTTTATACATTAGTGAATAGACAATGTGTCGAATAGAGATATTCTAATCGTGTTATTTTTAATCCAGGCATGGGACTTGTGGAAGAGTGGTAGGGGAAAGGACATAAAGGATCCATTATTACATGACATATCTTCTACAAATTTGCTGCTGAGATACTTAAATATAGCGCTGCTTTGCGTCCAAGAAAGTGCTGCCGATAGGCCTACCATGTCGAACGTCGTATCGATGCTTAACAATGAACTTGTGCTTCTAGCCACTCCTAAACAACCTGCTTTTCCAACTAGCAGAAGTGTGCCAGATCAAAATTCAAGCAAAAAATTAGAAATTTGTTCAACATATGATGAAACAATGTCAATTTTGGAAGCTCGATAACTGTTCACACTTCTATCACACATTCATGATATTGTCATGGTCAGTTCCAAGGAGATGAAATTACTATTCTCAAGTAGAATGAAAGTAGCTGGAAAACTTATTGAACTAGAATGTAACGATGTTGAGAAAGTCACATCGAAAGGAAAAGGTGTCCAAGGTATTATTGAGCATGTTTTCTCATGTTACGTCTGTTCTTCTCCTTGATAGCTATATCCTCGAAGATTTAAACCACATTGTTTGTCAGGTACAGAATGCTGCCGATGAAAGAAGGCAAGTCCTAATTTTCTTTAACGTTTCTTTTCTAAATCATGCAAGGTAAGATCATGCAATCCATAAATTCCATTCACCATTAAATTACATTCAGAAGTCATTCTCGGTTGTTTTGTCAGAACAATTCAGTCCAAATACACTTTTTAAATGCAGATTCACTGATTAAGTTTCTGTCATAGCACTCACTGCCTTGATTTCATGGAGTTTGGAATCAATTAGTTCTCAGGAAACTGCATGTAAAAGTATTTTGTTACCTTGTAAAAATATTTTGTTGAAAGACTTTCAATATCGATGACCAATTGACCACCAAAAGACTGCAGTTACTTGAAGTCATGCTTTGTCGAATTGTCTACAATTACACAGTCCACTCGTTTCCAAGCTGTAAGGAATAAGGATTGACTTGCATATTATTTTCTAGAGGTCAACCACATGTGATGCATGAGCAAGTCGAGATTATAGAACCCGTCCACTAAATGACATTTTTTGGAAACAGGACTGAAACACCTCGAGTAAGCCACAATCTTGAGTTTCGTCTCAGTCATACCCATTTAAAAATCCACATAACGATAAGAGATCAATTATCACATCCTTACTATAGTGGTAGGAAATGATCCTAATAAAATGTTCGGATTTCTGTGACCGATGTTTAATTAATTGAATGACCATTCAACTCAACTTATGCTACTTATGCTACTGACTTCTGTTCATATTTGAGTCCGATTCTGAAAATCTAATTCCCAACACCAGCAATTCAAGGATGACAAAATGTGTTTTTATTAGACAATGCCGTAACAGATACAGTCTCACATGGATAGTCACAGCCTAACCACCATCACAATTCACATCTTCTGGCAATGAATTTGAGTTGGGATTCTTAAGTCTTGGAAATAACAACTTAAGTACTACATATAATGTGGGTGTTTGGTACAAAACAGGTTAGGAACAAACTGTTGTTTAGGTAGTCAACAGGGACTAACCTCTCACAGATAACTCTGGGGTTCTCACCATAACCGTGGATGGAAACCTGGTGAAAGTACTGGAGGGAAAATTTCTTACTTGCTGTCGAATATATCATCAAGTGGAAACACTAGTGCTATACCCTTTTGAATTCAAGAAATCTGGCTTTTATTGACAGAAGATCAGGTGATTTACCATGGTGGAGTTTTGATTACCCTTCTCTTACTATTTTTTTGGGGAAGGAAGTTAGGTTTTGTAAAGAGAAACGGAAAAAATTGATTTTTGTTGGCTTTCCGAAGCTGTAATTCTCTCTGAACTTCCTCAAGGGTCCGTTTGATCAGAAAGAAAACTACGTTGGAATGTAAAAATGAGAGAAACGGGAGTGAAAAGAGATTTTCAAAATAAATGAGTTTGGTTGTTGGGTTTTTTTTTTTTTTTTTGCAAAGCTTCCTTGTTCTTGAGAATGCTCATTTCTTATGTGTGGCTTAGTCCCACATTGCTTAGATGGGAAAAGTTGAAGTGGTTAAATATGGAAGCACTTCTAACTAGTTTACTTTATTAGCTTAGCTCTAAAGTGACTTGGCTCCTATGGTGCTCCGCGCACTAGACCGTGGTCCGTGCTCACATGGAACGCTCGCCATGAGTGTGGTAGTGGGAGTGGGTTGTGTGGCGCTTTGTAGGTGCCCTTTCTTTATGTTGTGACTTGGCAGTAAGGTGGTACTGACGTGGATGCCACGTGATGGTCTAGAAGCCTGATGGTTACTTAACCGTAACTAACCATAGGGTGCGATTGTTAGGACGGTGCGGTCACAGCCGTCGATCGCAATCGGATGGATAAGATCGAATCCGATCAGGTGTGAGTGTACATTAGACCGGTTCAGTATAACCAGTTGATCTGAGTCGTTTGGGTCGATCCAACGGTAAGAATTGACTGGATTCGTACCTCTTCAAACAGGTATGGAGTGGCCTACGCTGCAGTGATTCTTGATTCTTCCTTCTGCTAACACTGCGGGCATTCGTCTTTGTTTGTGCAAAAGCAGACAGAAAGAGCTTAGAGTCAGTATTTTAAAGGCAGGTTTACTGTAACCCGGTGCACACCATCTAGTGGGGACAAATACTGTCTATAGAAAAAATGTTGTTACAATGCGCCTCGAAGTGTTTTACGTTCTAGATTTCAGAAGAGATGAAGCCACCATTAGATTCCAGACGACCGGATTTGCAGCAGAAAATAGGGGTAAGTCATTTTTCATCTTAAATGGGTCTCGAAAATATTAGACTAGTGAGTGGGACATGGAACGGACAAACTCTCTCACCTACGTTTCGAATAAAAGAAAGGAGTCATTTTCAAACCAGATTTCAAAACATTATGAATGGGACATGGAAATGACAAACTCTCTCACCAACGTTTCTAATAAAAAAAAAGGAGTCATTTTCAAACCAGATTTCAAAATAAATAGATTATTTATTGTCTCTAATCAAATTTTTTCCTTAAGTGTGGCTCGTATTTTTTTACTTTTCTGGTTCCTCTTGGGAGACGAACCAATAAACCCAGAAAACAAAGATGGAAAAATAACAAATACGGCATTTTTTTTGAATGACGATCTGGATTATTATGCAAAACACTCCTTTTATCTCATTACACATATACATCCAGCAGGTGAAATGGAAAAAGAAAAGCTACGGGGATGAAAATGTTTTTGTTGACTTATGGAGCATAACGTGCCTGTGGAGTTCGGAAACATGTTACTTATTTATTGGTCTGCATTTTGAATTTGGTTCTTGACTAGTTCAGACTTCAGAGTAAACTTATCTGGAGTGTATTTATTTTAAGGTTAAGCAAGACCTCATTTGAGCTAATTGTCTGGTTAATTATAGGGGCATAATCTGAGTCTGAAAATCTAGTTGCTCAATAATTCGAAGATGACAAATTTTGCTCATCCTGTTTTCTTGTTAATCTTTTCGTTTTCGGTATTTGCCAATGCCTTCACAGATATAATCTTTTAAGGACAGTCAGTCACAGCCTCAACCACCATCACATCTTCGGCTTAATTGCAAGAACACCCCCTCAACTATCATGTTTTGGCAACATGACCCCCTCAACTATCAAAATCCAGCAACATCACCCCCACCCCTCAAATCCGTTAGAATTTTGGATGGCAACGTGTGAAAAGACAAAAATACCCTCATTTAAAATTAGGGCTATTATTCTACACAGCAAATTTTTCGATCCCACCTTCTCTTTCCTTTTCCCACTCTCTGCAGCTATCTACTCCTCTCCGATGGAAACCCAAAAATCTGCACCTTAACCCTGATCGATTTCAACCCACCACCATCTCCATCAAAACCCAGAGCTCATGTTCTCCACGCTCTGATCAGTCATCAGCGACCTGATCTCCCTCTCAATGCCGACGATTGTCGTCGTCATCGGCCACGCCTCCGCCGCCACCTGCATCTTTGCCCTTTCCGAGGGTTTCTGTACATGAGCGAGCTCGACATCCACTCCGTCAGATTCCGAACATGAATCATGGCCGTCCATTGCCGTCCCCTCAGGTTTCCCATTTCTAGGGTTTTACCATTTAAGCGCCTTTCGCAGTCCATATTGTCACTGGCCATCTCTCTCTTTTCTCCCTCTCTCATCTCACAGCCACACCTCGAGCTATCAACAATGGTGAGTCTTACAAATCGAATCAAATGGTGTGGTCGATTACTATGTCGCTATACGCCTCTATCATAGCTTCGGATCTAGAGATTTGCATTTCATTGTTCTAGCCAAGCTTCTATGATGGTTGTGCATATGTTTGTCTGATTGATTTTCTGAGAGAACTGAAGTAAAGACCAGAAAGTTGGATTCCGTATGCAATGTATGACTCAATTATTGCTGGTTTCCATAGTAAACGGGTTTGGTTTTATTCAAATCAGGTGACGAGAAAATTATGAACTGTATTTATGTTTCCATTTTATGGTAAATGAAACGGTAGCTCTGTCATTGAGGGCGGAGAAGGTAACGACGGAGATAAGGGTAGTTGAGACGGTAGATGGTGGGGCGGAGGAGATGAGGGAGAGGAGATGAGGGAAATGGGAGAGGGCATTTTGGAGTTAAATTTTTATTTTCCGTCAACTTTTCCATTTTCTGTCCAAAATCTTAAAAAAATTTAACGGATTTGGACGGAAGGGGTGAAATTGCTGGATTTTGATAGTTGAGGGGGTCATGTTGGCACGTTTTTTAGTTGAGGGGGTCATGTTGCCAAAATATGATAGTTGAGGGGGTGTCCTTGCAATTAAACCTCACATCTTCTGGCGACAAATTTGAGTTGGGATTCTTTAGCCCTGGTATTGACAACTCCTCAATAAGCAGTTATCTGGGTGTTTGGTACAAAAGAGTTTCGGTACATACTGTTGTTTGGGTAGCCAACAGGGATCACCCTCTCACAAATACCTCCGCGGTTTTCACCATAGCCGCGGATCGAAACCTGGTGATACAGGAGGGAAGAAGTTCTTACATGCTGTCTAACGTAACATCAAGTGGAAACACAAGTGCTACCCTTTTGGATTCAGGGAATCTGGTTTTGATTGACAGGAGATCTGGCAATTTACTATGGCAGAGCTTTGACTACCCTTCGGATACTTTCTTGCCCGGGATGAAGCTTGGTTATGATAACAGAAGTGGAAAGAATTGGTCTTTGTTGGCCTGGAAAAGCAATGACAACCCAGGCCCTGGAGGTTTCTCTATTAAACTTGATACTCGAGGAAAAAACCAGTTTTTCATCCTAAAAGGGTCTCAAAAGTATTGGACTAGTGGCCCGTGGAATGGACAAACGTTCGTTCAGATGCTTGAATTGCGGTGGAACAAATTGGTCAAGTTCACCTATGTTTCGAATGAAAATGAGAGTTACTTCACTTACTCTCTTAAAGATCCTTCGGTGACTGGTAGATCGGTGTTGGATATATCAGGACAAATTCAGGTGCCTGTATGGCTTGAAGCAAGAGGTGAATGGAACATGTTGTGGGCTCAACCGAGGGATCAGTGTGACATTTACGCCTTCTGCGGGGCTTTTGGAACCTGCAATCGAAACCGTATTCCATTTTGCCAGTGTTTTTGCGGTTTTCAACCCAAATCTGTAGGGGCTTGGAATGATGCTGCCGACTATTCTGGAGGGTGTGTGAGGAAAGTGCCCTTGCAGTGTAGTAATGATAGTGAAGTCAATGGACAGAAAGACCAGTTCCTTCTGATATCCAAAGTAAGATTGCCTGACAATTCGATAGTAGATGCCTTGTTCTCAAATAAAAATGAATTCAGTCCAACTAACTCCTCTTGCAGATTCAAGAATCAAGTGGTGGAAATGGGTTATTCTAGCCCTTCGCGTTCCCATGATGCTGCTGGCTACAGTTAGCTTCTTTTATTGCTTGTGGAGGGAAAAGTCACAAAATAAAGGTACAAATTTCACCCTTGCGAAACAAAACTATCCATTAAAGGGGATGTAAGTTCCATGAAAACAATGTTTTTCCTTTTAGAAAGTACGAAGGATATGTTTTTCCTTCTCGTAGAACGTCAAATTACCAATTTTGACTTTTATACAATTTTTCACGGGCTGACAATATATATTGTGAGCTCAAATGGCCCAAACAATTTTTACCTAGCAGGGGAGGAATTGGTGTTATTTGATCTTGGCGCAAGCATTGGAGCTGCCAATTGTAAATTAAATGAAGCTGGCAAGAGTCATACTGGGAAAACGAAGGAAGTTGATTTGCCATTGTTCAGTTTCGCTAGTGTATGTGCTGCCACTGATATCTTCTCTGCTGCAAATAAGTTCGGAGAGGGTGGTTTTGGATATGTTTAATTACAAGGTAAAATTCAACATAACTGACCACTTTAAACTTGAACATTGAATACTCTACAGTATACAGAAAAGCTCATTTCGTCTTTCTGCGGGAGTTATGTTCACTTATCGTGTTACTTTTAAGACAGTACTGTTTTTTTATTTAGTTATCTATTAGTTATGATCTTGGGCTCCATATCAGGGGAAGCTACTAAAGGGGTATGAGGTGGCTGTGAAAAGGCATTCAAGAAACTCTGGACAAGGATTGGAGGAATTACAAAATGAAGCCAAGCTCATAGCAAAACATCAACATAACGATCTTGTGAGACTATTGGGCTGCTGCATTGAGAAAGATGAAAAGATTCTGATCTATGAATACATGCCCAATAAAAGCTTGAATTTCTTCCTATTTGGTTTGTACTTCCCCCATACTTGAGTACATTGGATTATACAAGATTCACTATATGTACATGTTTACTACTACTCGTAAAACTTATACTAGGCAGATAATTGTGTTTAGTAATTTGGATGTGAAATTGTTACAGATCCACTAAAAAACGGGATACGTAACTGGGAGTTACGTTTTAACATCATCGAAGGAATTGCTCAAGGGCTTCTCTATCTTCATCTGTATTCCAGATTACGAATTATCCACAGAGATTTGAGAGCTAGCAATATTCTCTTGGATAAAGATATGAACCCCAAAATATCTGATTTTGGGATGGCAAGAATTTTTGGGTGAAATGGATCACAAACGACAAAACGAATTGTTGGCACTTAGTAAGTAAAACATAGGATTAGCTTATAACATTACTTACTTCTGCATAAAAGTACGATATTGGCACCAATAAATGATCTGATTTGATACTTTAATCCAGTGGTTACATGTCACCAGAATACGCCTCCGAAGGTCTCTTCTCAATCAAATCGGATGTCTTTAGCTTTGGAGTATTGTTGCTAGAGATTTTGAGTGGAAAAAGAAGTACAGGCTTTTATAATAGTGACTCCCTTAATCTTCTTGGATATGTGAGTACCCTAGTACTAATTACATTTCTTAAACTTTTCTTTTCCCTTTTTTTATTCTTTTCTGCTTCTTTAATTTCTTTGTATCGTCTACATGAACCAATAGACAATATGTTGAATTAAGATATGCTAATCGCATTATTTTCAATCTAGGCATGGGACTTGTGGAATAGCGGTAGGGGAGAGGACATAAAAGATCCATTATTACAAGATATATCTTCTACAAATATGCTGCTGAGATACTTAAATATAGCAGTGCTTTGCGTCCAGGAAAGTGCTGCCAATAGGCCTACCATGTCTATTGTCGTATCGATGCTAAGCAACGAACTTGTGCTTCTAGCCTGTCCTAAACAACCCGCTTTTCAAACTAGCAGAAGTGTGCCAGATCAAAATTCAAGCAAAAAATTGGAAACTTGTTCAATAAACGATGAAACAATCTCAATTTTGGAACCTCGATAACTGCTCAGACTTCCATCTCACATTCATGGCATTGTCATGGTTATTTCCTAGGAAAGATTTGTATCACTTTTCTCAAGTGGAATGAATGTAGCTGGAAAACTTGTTGAACTATAATGTAATGGTGTTGAGAAAGTCATGTCGGAAGTAAAGCAGTCTAAGGTATTATTGAGCATATTTTCGAACGTTACTTCCGTTCTTCTCCTTGAATGCTATATCCTGAAAATTAAATCCAGTTTGTTTGTTGGGTACAGTATGCTGCCATTGAAAGAAGGCAAGTCCTATTTTCTGTAATGTTTCTTTTTGAATGCAGATGCACTGATTAAGTTTCTGTCAAAATGTTAGTAGTTGAATTTGGCACTCACAGCCTAGATTTCATGAAGTTGGGAATCAGTTAATTTTCAGGAAACTGCATGTAAAAGTATTTAGTTACCTTGTAAGCCGGTCCAAACCCGCCTTCTGGGCATCTTCAATTGGTGTGCCGTGTGGAATCTAGTGTATTAGAGGTGTGTTTGCTAAGAGTAAACAAACCAATGTGTGTTTTAAGCATTACCATGCTTGTTCTATCTCGTGTATTAAGAGTGTGCTAGTTTAGATGTGTGCTAAAAAGGGTGATAAGTTTGGATAATCACTTAACACACTTGGGGAGTGAAATACAGGAAGGAGAGAGAGAGAGAGAGAGAGAGAGAAGAAAAGATTTTTTTTTGGTACACAAAAGAAATGATTGTTATTATAGTAGTACTACATAATACATATAAATACAAATACTTATATTTTAATGCATCTAACTTACTTTAACACACTATTTAATTACACCATTTACACATCTCTAATAGACTAATACTCCTAAATGGGTCCCACTTTTCAAATTTATTTTGCAAGTTACTACACATTTTAGTACACGTGTTTAGATAGCTCAGCTTAGGTTATGGTTGACTTTTTTTTTGGGTAAATCTGGTTATGGTTGATTGCAAAGTCATATGTAGCCATGTAGGACTATCTACTGAAGCCAAGTCAAACAATCCAGACACAAGTAGGACAAGTCGTTTTCATCTTTAAATTGGTTTGTTGATATATACTTTAAAAATCGATGAACCAAAAAGACTGCAGTTACTTGAAGTCATGCTATGTTGAATTGTCTACAATCATAGAGAGAAGGGCTCTTTGGATGGTTACTTTTTGCATTTGTTAGGATTTTCGGAACCTCACAACGTCCTACAGATTTTGGAAACTACGAATCATAGAAATCGCAAAAGCAAATAGTGGTGCGTAATGAAAACGGAAAGAAAAACGAGACACAACATATACGTGGAAAACCTCAATGCGAGGAAAAATCACGGGAGTCACACCATTCCACTATGAAATCGATCAAGAGTACAAGTCTTCTCGCAATCTCTCTGAGATGTGCGTTTTCTCTCGCCTCTCTCTGTTTTTCTCTAAAAACTGATAACCCTAATTATGAGCGAACTACTAAATAAATAGGTCTGGCCCAATGGCCGAAATTACACACGGAGGTCCAAAAAATATCGTTTTCGCTGCCATCCGGGATGCTCCTAAAATCGCACCCCGGATTGCTGGATACTCCGTATCCCTAGGGGTTCCTGCCCCCACCCCCTCGGTATTGCATTTTGGATATTTGGCCCTCTCTTCGCATAATGAGTTTTCAGAAAATTTATTCTTCAATTTGAGTGATAGAGAGCGAAATGTAAAAGTAAGGGGAGAGGAGCTTAAGACTTACAGAATGTATTCTGCACATATCTCCCAAATACTATTCCTATTTTAAAATGCATTATGTACGTATCTTTCAAACACTTTACAAATTCAATAATACATTCTGACAATAATTCAAAAAACCAAAAATGCAAAATGTAAAATGCAAAAAGCCAAAAAGAGAGGCTTCCAAACACCCCTAGAGTCCACTCATTTCCTAGCTGTAAGGATTAATAAGGATTGACTTACATCATAAGCATATTAAGCACAATCGATGGTTTGGGTCTCGAATTGCCAATCGATTTTCCTTACTCCTTTTAGTCTTGTAAAAATTTTAAGATTAATGAATTTTTTTTACCTTTCAAACAATTGCAAATGACGCACTTGTTGAAATCAAGTACTTCGACCGTAACTTGTGTCCGTATGATTAAAAGTCACTTGAGATCGGTGGTGGGGCCGGAGTTGGGCCAAGATTTCTTGATAAAATCATTGAATCAAGACTTCTTCCAAAAATTGAGCTTAATTTGTGTCCGGATTGTTAAAAGTCACTTGAGATCAGTGGCGGAGCCAGGAGTTGAAGTCGGAGGAGGCCAAATTATGAAAGTAATCGTGGTTTGATGATTTTTTAAAGACTTAATCTAGTCATTTAAGTTTTTCTGGGACGGCCACGAATTTAAAATTAATCTAGATCGAGTATTGTTGTTATCATATCATTCGGTGGACCCAATATCATTATGCACAGTATCATTCGTTATAATATAGTGGTTCTCATGAAAATTGTTCTTACTTTTTTATTTATATTTAAAAAAATTCCCCTATATAGATTCCCCACAGCTTGAGATCAGCTTGCTATGTAACAAGCCAAGTTTGAACACATTTTTAAAGTTTGTTTATGTTTCACCCCAAGCTCCAACAATACATGCCTTGACTTGATTAGCATAGATAATACTGCATAAGAAAAATCAAGCTATTAAATTTCATATCGAAATTAGCTCAATTAAAATTTATTTAAAATCGGCTCAACTAGTAAAGTTAGAGTATAACATGTTTTAGGGTTTTGTCAAATTTTGGAACCATGTTTGATAATGCTATCCTATTAACAGACAGTCCTATGCCCCGTACTCTTGACGTGAACACTAGCACTGTTAGGAGTACCACTGTGGAACAATTCGCCGTCTTTCAGAATTTACTTTAACTTAATGCATCTCCAACTGCGATTTCCCAAATTTAATCCAACTAAAAAGCTTCATTTGGTACGAAACGTCTTAATATACAAACTCAAACAGATGGTTCACAAACATTGACAATGCAACAAATTCTCACAGAAGTATGAACCATTATCGTACTTTCAAAATTGAGATTGTCACATCATTCTGTGAACAATTTTCAGGGTGTTTGTGCGTTTGATCTAGGACACTCCTACTAGTTGAAAATGCAGGTCGATTTGGAATTGGTAGAAGGGCAGCTTCATTGCTGAGCATTGATACAACATCAGACTTGGTTGGCCTATCGGCTGCACTTTCTTGAACGCAAAGCAGCCCTATATTTATGTATCTCAGCAGTGTATTTGCGGAAGATATATCTTCTAATGTCGGATCTTTTACATCATGTCTCCTGCGACTCTTCCACAAGTCCCATGCCTGTTTGAGTATTTTATTTCATTAGTACATCTCAACAAAAATTGAAAAGAACTTCAGAATTGGAATGGGATTGTAGTGACTAGTGACTGACGTATCCGAGACAATTAAGAGAGTCACTGTTATAGAAGCTTGTGTTCCTTTCGCAGCTTAGAATCTCCAACAATAGATTGACCTCTTAACTTATAATTTTTTGAGTTATTTGAGCATGAAAGTGAAAGTTATTGAATGATATGCACCATAATAGCACTAAAGTTTATTTACACAATTCATTTTTTCACCCAAAGTACATTCATTTATCTATTAAAAAGAAGTATTTTTTTCAATGTATTTTCTTGTTCGTTTGTCAAAGCTCAATACTCTATTTCTTTTTAATTATGTATAATCACATTGCTGTCAAACTACTTAATAAAATTCCAGCTTTATTACATGGAAGAATTCAGTTATCTAAAAAGTAATTTTGAAGTACTATTTTGAGTATTTTCTTATTGGTCTGAACGCACACTGATCTATATCTTCAACTTTTCTCCTATTTTTCATTTGAAATGAAAAACTATACTTCAACCTTTATTTTATGGAAATGGCTATAATACACACCCATTAAAGGTGTGTACCATATGCACCTATTATATGGTCCAGATTGTGCCACCTCATTGGCAATCGTAACATTTTTTAGTGTTTCGTAACTTTTCAGCAATATGATTCGTAACATTTTGGTGTGTTTCGTAACTTTTAAAAAAAAAATTGTAACTTTTATAAAAAAAAATTGTAACTTTTATAGGAGTGTATATGATACACACTCAAATAAGGGGTGTGTATTGTAGCCTTTTCCTTATTTTATTTGTTTCTCTATTGGAGTTTCATACTCCCAAGCATGCAGCATAATTTTGATTAAATATCTATCGTAAATGCATACATTTTGCCCGCGATCACCTCACTAATTGATACATATAGGGGACCCAAACCTCTCACAAGTCACAACCATACAAATCAACCTAAATCATCTCCCTCTTAAATAGCCTAACGGTTATCTCTTAGTTCTCCAACAAGTGAAATCAGGGTTCGAGCCGAGACATTTGGGGTTTAGGGCTATGGATAGTTTGCAGTCCCCCTCTGAACTAACTCACTAATTCTCACGCTAACCCCCTTGATGTATATCGAATGGCAAAAAAAAAAAATCTCCCCCTTAAATCATGACACAAGACAGCTATGGCCAGGCCCTACTGGTCACCTCACTAATTGATACATATAGGGGATCAAAACCTCTCACAAGTCACAACCATACAAATCAACCTAAATCATCTCCCTCTTAAATCACGGCACAAGACAGCTAAGGCCTGCCCCACTAATCTCATTAATTCTACAGTCAAGCTTATCAACCAACCAAAGTTTGCAAATGGTGGTTAACTCAATGCGGTAGAACTTTTGGATACTCCACACTCATCTTGGGATTGAGTTCCATTCCCTCTTCCCCATGTAATAGATTAGGAATGACGAAAAAAAAAAAAAAAAACAACCAAAGTTTACCATTTCACAGCCTTTTTACTTGAGGTCTCCTTCGGAATGTTATTGGCTCAAAGTCTTGGTCCATGCACGCGTATGAATGTTATTGGCTCAAAGTCTTGGTCATGTTATTGGCTCAAAGTCTTGGTCCATGCACGCGTATGAATGTTATTGCCTCAAAGTCTTGGTCCATGCACGCGTATTAGGTCTCCTTCGGAATGTTATTGGCTCAAAGTCTTGGTCAATGCACGCTTATGAATAACAATCTGTACGCAGTAGGTGGGTGAGTCCAAAACAGAGTCCCATGGCCCTAGCTTTAACATCGCCAGTGCATTCTCAATTCTCACTCTTGCAAATTTTAATAGTTAGAGATGTGTTTCGAAGATGTTTTCACGCTCGTGCACGCAAATTATGTGACTTACGTGATAGGTCCAAACCAGGGTCTTGTTGTCGTCATCACTTGTAAAAAAAATCACCTACTTTCTGTAAAATGATGATCAATCCTTAATTATTTGTAGGAAACTTCAAATGAGATTGTTATATAAGGGGCCTCACATCTAGGCTTGGTTGAGCATCTTTTCCGTACTATCATCTCGATCAGCACTCAGCAGTAATAATCCCCTTGCGAAACTATAATTCCTTGAGGTATGTAAACTTCAAACTAGACTCTTTATTGCCGATTGGGTGATCGAAAGGCCTAATTAAGGCCTGTTTTCATGTTTCTTTTACGCATGGAAGCTCAAATCTTCTGTACCTAATTATTCTTGCGTTTTTTGGTCATTCTATTGCACGAGTATCGTCTCATCTCTTCAGATTCTTACGTATGCTAGAAATTAGAAGAAGAAAGAGGAGGGAGATGGGTTTTTTTTCTCACAGAGTTAAAAGAAGCGAGATTGTAGCAGGCGATCATATTTACACTTGGAGATTTAAATGGGGAGTTCGCTACGCTCATCACGGTCAGTAACAATTGTATATTTTCGATGCTTGATTGCTTTTGTGATCCTTCCTGTCAATGGACCGGATTTGATCCGAATCCGGTGGGATCCGAATCCGAAATGGCTCAAATCCAATCTGAATCCGAACTCGCTAAATCCGAATTCAATAATCTGAATCCGAATCCGGAAAACTGAAATCTCTCTCTCTCTCTGTCTCTGTTTCTTTTTTCTTGTTTCTTTTCCATTGCTGTTAAAAGGAATCTGTACGATGTCTTTGAATTAACATTTCTGTTTGCGTTGAAAGATCAGTTCTATGTTTATGTAAATCAAATTTTTTTTCTATTTGTTCGTTAAGAGAGAGAAGATGTGGGAAGAGAGTGGGTGGGTACCGTGGGTCTAAGAAAATATGATTTTCCAAAATTGATTTCGGATCAGATTTCTATCCCATAAAATCCGGTCATATCCGAATCCGATCTGAATCCGGTTTTATCGGATTGAGTTAACGGATTCTGATTTTTCAGGATCGGATCGGATTTATTTTGGTCCATTGACAGGCCTTTCAACTCAAGTGTCTAGTTCTTCTATTGAAATAATATTCCTGCGATGATATCATTGTATTTGTCAGGCATTTACATTGGTGAAGGCCTAGTTATCCATTTCATGGCGCCCATTGGAAAACATACGGCTTCAAGTTCTGGCTTCTCATCCTCGAGTTCAGCTCCAGTGGCTCCAGAAAAAAACTTGTCCAAACCACCCTCGTTATGGGAGTCGAAAGCCCGGGAGCGGGGTAGCACCGTATGTTGGGAAAAATAGCACCCCCAAATTCCCACAAGTAAATCACGGAAGGAAATTAAGTGCGCAGCGAATAAAATCAAAATGTGCAAACCACAAGCAAAAGAGACACGAGCAATTTTTACGTGGTTCCCCCAAAAATATGAGGTACGTCCACGGGACCGAAGTCCGATTCCACTATCACCAAAGTTCGAACAAGTGG
>JAXBDA010003864.1:0-32009 GCA_036023075.1 Gaultheria prostrata | reverse complement strand
CCACTACCGCCGCAGCAATTGCCACACCACCACTCTGCCACTCCCACCACCGCGATGCCACTATTCCACAACCACTACTACCACCACCGCCGCCACTATCACTCTACCATTAGCACCACTACTCCCATCATCGCTCTACTACCAGCACTTCGCCACTCCCACCACTACAATGCCATCACTCCACAACCACTACCAGTAGACCACTACCACTACACCACCATCACTCTACCGCCACTGCCAATGCCACCACCACCACTTCCATCAGTCCTCCACCACCACCACAACTCCATCCTCGAGCCACCATAATCACCACTCCACCACTATTACAAATACACGGTGACCATTAGTAAATGACAACTTCATCCTCGAGCCATCTTGCCAATATATATATATATTTATTTCTTGATTTGATTTTTATATTCAAGTATGAATATATGAAAGGTAAAATAAAAAAAATCAGTGAAATTAATAATTCAACTCCTTGTACATATCAGACAGCTTATTTAATTGAGTACTTAAAATTTAGTACATATCAAACAACTTATCAGCTTAAACAAATTCAGCATTAAGTTTTCAGTACTTAATTTTCAGTTTTTAGTTTTCAGCTTTATCAAACAGCTCCTTAGTCTCAAACTGACTTTAAAATGTACTTACAACAAAAGTTATTCTTTCACAATCAACACAAAAATCAAACTTAAGCCAGTTCTTGACTTAAGTCAAATTTTGGTACAAATAAGTTAATATTACGGCTTGTTTTAGCTAAAACAAGCCTAATTTAGCCTTTGAAGCTTAAATTGTGGGGCTGGAATCTTTTTCTTGCTTTTCTGATTTTATGAAGTACTCCATAATATTTCAATGTAAAAAAAAAAAAAAAAAAGGTCAGGCATGAAACTTGTGTTATTTCTCCAATTGAAAATAACACATTACCTTTTTTTCTTCTGAAGTTTTACAACAATGTAAAGGCTTTTTTTAGTTGAAAAAACATAGAAGGTCATTTCGTTGACCCGGAATAGGTTACATAATATATATATATATATATTTTTATCAAAACAATATAGAATTGAAAAGGAGAGATTGTCTATCCACCTTATACGGAGACTAAATACCAGTTTGCGCTTCTTTAAATTAATATGTATTTTTTATTTAAGAAAAGTGATTTTATATTTTAGTGTAAAGGAAAAAAAGGTCAGTCGTGAAATTTGTGTTATTTCTCGAATTGAAAATAACATATTGCTTTTTTTTGGGGAATTGAACTTCACACCTCCCATTTCAACATTTGCACCCCCTTTTTGTTTTTATAGGAGGGGTATTTCAGTAATTTCACCATAATAAAAACAAAAAGGGGTGCAGATATTGAAATGAGGGTGTGAAGTTCAATTCCCTTTTTTTGTGTGTGGAAGTTTTACAACAATGTAAAGGCTTTTTTTAATTGAAAGAATACGTAAGGTAATTTCGTTGACCCGGAATAGATTACATTAATATTTTTTTTATCAAAGCAATATAGAATTGAAAAGGAGAGATTGTCTATCCACCTTATCCGGAGACTGAACACCAATTGCGCTTCTTTAAATTATTATGTAATTTTTATTTAAGAAAAGTGATTTTATTTTTTAGTGTAAAAGTCACACGACGTTTACATAAAAAATTAAGTTTGTAGGAGAAACGGAATCACATAATATATGTCTGAAATTTCCTTAATATAGGCATTGCCCAGAACTGTATAGTTCATGAAATTGCTGAGAACTGCATTGCATTTGTATCCTTTTGTTGAATGTTTTCGTTCTCAACTCGTGTCACGTTTTATCCAGTGGGTATATGTCATATGTCTCGATGTAACCAAGAAAGCTGGTCTACTTTGACTTAGCAGGTGGAAAATGAAATTCACAGAGAATCAAAGCAATACTTTTAATCTTGAAAAGTCAGAGCCGGCAAAGTTTGAGACGCGGTCGCTTTAACTCCAAAAAATTTTACTAAAAATGACCCATCCTAAATTTTCGCTTTAGGCCACTGAAACGTCGAGGCCGGCACCGTGAAAAGTATGTACCACTTTACTATTCATTTGTTCTCGGATGAAATGGCAGATGCTAATATGACCAAGTGAGTGAGTGACGCATCATATTGATTTTTCAAACCTTCTCCAATTCAAAGAACCCTTGCAGTTTTACTCATTCAACTCTTATCACTTCATTTTTCAAACTGCGACAATACACTTCCAGATTTATAGGATAATCTGACAATTTCTCATTTGAATTCTTACCAAAATCGTGGACGAAAGAACAACTGATTCTCAACACTACACTCAATCATTCAAAGAAAGATTGATTTCACTGAGAGGAATGAAACTAGCAAGTGCTCAACACTATACTCAACCATTCAAAGGAAAATGTTTCTCACATGTTACACACAGCAAATACTCCTAACAAACGAGAGTCGGTTCAAATATAAGGGCAAACAGAATACATCGGCACATAATCTGTAGATTCTGTACAATTTGCTTCTATGTTGCATGAAGTTTGACAAAATGTTGTTTCCGAGCATCAATGCAGTACTGGTATTTACACATGTCCTCAGTAATCGGGGTTGGAAGCAAAGCGGTAGCCTTTGGCACCTCTCCATGAACAGTAAGCGATTCAAGTATCGTAAAATCCTGCAGGAACATTTATTGGGTAGTTTGTCTAGAAACTTGCGGATAAGAAGAGAACTACAGCATGAAAATCTCAGAGAGCAACATGGTAACCAAAATGCAGCTGACGTACAAGTACAGAGAATTCTGCAGTAAACAAGACACGACACATAAAAGCGACGGATACACCAAAACATGTTTGCAGTAAATGTGGCCAAAAAAACACTTGCAGTGTTGTGCCAAGCAGCACATATTAACATTTTCCACTGCCAGAGATTCTATTTCAAACTAGGTTTGCATATACGATTGCAAACTGCAGCTGGATTGGTTATTTAGGATCCATTCAAATTGTAAACCGTCATTTAGCAATTCGGGAGCCAATCCTTCTCCAAACTTACCGCTTCTAGATTGAGACTTTGCTGAGTTATAGACTTCTCCAAACTTGTTGTACTGCTTTGCAAGTTGTAACCAAGTTAAGGTTTTGGAGGAAAGCTTTGTGGTATCTTAAGCTACCACTAGACAGAAAAATTTAATGGGAGAAGGAACTATTATGAGTAGCACAGAAAGTTAACAGGCTCTATCAACTTGAAACACTACTAACTTCAAAGCTGGGATTTGTCCTTGGGTGAAAACTGAAAAGCTCATGGGCATCCACACTTGAGCAATATAAAAAGATTTCAATCTTGCTCTTCTTGATGTTCGATTTCTTCATCCGGTATTTCAAGCAAATCAGGCAATAGGCATGCATATCAAAGGAAAATAAAGTAAACTCAGGAAGCATTTAGAATTCCACTAAACAAAAATGGAATGTGCAAGTATCAAGACTGTTTTGTTCCACATTGCCTGTTTGTGGCAAATGCTTGACAAAGAGCGATGCCCAAATTTGTATACTCAAGGACAAAAACCATTTATCGTATAAACAGTAGATAACTAAGCCATCATAGGTCATGATCGTGTCGTACCGAGTACAAAATAAATTAATAAGAACCATAAATTAACCCTTATTCCGGAGAGTAGTGGTCAAGTTCGAGCGTCGATTCACAGGAACAGTTGGGCTAAGCTACGATGATTTAGATTAATTTCTAAATTAACTCTCGGTTCAAGCCCGTATGTTCAGCCCATCATACTCATAATCCATCTGCCTAAATTAACATGAGTTGATATCGCTGCACACACAACAATAAAACTAAATTTAATCAGGAAATGCACACGGGTAAAATGGATGCAGCCAACACTTTACGTTTTTAGCATCTATTTCTGATTCGAGAAGTCTAAATCAAGGTTGCAATAATTACTTAAAAGGTTGGTAGGAAATGGCAAGGTGAATAGCTAATTAAGAGCAAGCCCCTTTGCTTATGCTTGTGATTGTAATTAACTTGCTTAATAGAAAAAGATTGACAAATTGGGCCCAACAGGGTTCCATGGTGTAGTGGTTAGCACTCTGGACTTTGAATCCAGCGACCTGGGTTCGAATCCCGGTGGGACCTTCCATCACTTCATTTTTTTGGTGTATTTAGTCAAAGCATTTGTTTGTTTCTATCTTCTCACTGCATGTATTGTCCCTTGTAACTGTCACAACTTTGTTTTTAAGCTCCATGACGAGAAAGATTTGGCTGACGAGCAGAAAAGGTATAATTCAATGAGAGAAGTGCAGCAGTTATACTCAATATTGTGGACTAGCCTTGTCGTTTGTATAAAGGAAAAAAAATCATATTAGTTTGAAACTTTGAAATATACGTTGGCTCATTTTCGTGCACCTAATCGTAGTGGTACGATTTTGTTAAGCGTGGCTCCATTGTTAAAAAATTGACACACATAATGGGCTCGGTCATTCTAGAGACATTTGGGAAGAAGTTTCTAACCTCTCATCCTTTATATAAGCGGCTAGTTGATAAATGAAAGCAGGAGGGGAGCGTATGTCTTTTCTCACGCTCGCTATAAACTACTCTGTCTCTATTCACTTGCAAAACCATTATCATTTTCAAACTTAGAATCTATCAAAAGGAACTTCTCTTCACTAAAAGCTACTACATCATCTACTAGTTCTAAAGGTAAGTACGAAACTACGAGTGAGAGGTTACACATAAGGTTATGACAACATACACACAAAGTTACACATACTCACAATCAGTTCTTATAGTAACAAGAAGAGCTAAGAAATGTTTGGTGTTCCAACTTGATGGGAATGTGGAAATTTAATCCCACCAGTTGCTCTATTTATTGATCTTTCACAAACTTTGAGTTACTGCACCAAAGAGCAGCATCTCCACAATGCTATTACATATTCTCGTTGAAAATTGAAAGAAATAAAGAACAATCGAAATTTCTATTCGGGAACATTTGGAGGTCGTAGTTTCGAGAGATGCAAAACAATTAGGGGAGCGATTATATCCCATTGTTAAAACCGGAATAACAGAGAAGATCAAAACTTGCACCTCATAAAGCGAATTCTTGACCATAAATTTAAATCCTGGGCCTAATAAAAACAAACTCTTAACAAATTCCACTCTCAGAGCCATTCCAACACGGCATGAAACCCCACCAGATGTGTACACAGATACATGCGAGCCAACAGTAAATGCATGTGTCAAAAAACCTGCTAAAACTACGTTATCGCAGTACAAATTCAGAAACGCAAATAAAACCTAAATGAAACCGCGACGTACTCAAAACTAAGCTTGAGGAGCGGAAGACATGGTTGAGATTTTGGCCGTGAAGAACTCACCGTCGGAAGGGACGTCGCCGCCGGTAGTCGAGGAAGGTGCTACGACCTTTGGTGTTGAAACTAGGAGAGGAGAAATGGAAGTGCAGATTTGTTAGTTTATCCGGGAAAATATATTTTCCACACTCCATGACATAGGTTGAACCTATGTCATAATCCCAAACGACTTCGTTTGATAACATTTTAGTTCGGATCTCTTCTGGGTATTAAAAGGGGCGATTTATGCCTGTATATCAGACATTATTTAATGATCCGAGATATTCGTTTTGTAGAAACTATCGTAACACATATCATGTACGAATATCTCGAAGATAAAGTAAATACTAGTATTTAATCTAAATGAATTTCTATTTCTTAAAGTAGACGTAGATACATTAAATCATATCATTTCCTATATCAACAACTCTTGGAGAATTCTAAGTAGACTTTCTATCTTTTTCAATAATATTTCAATGATTTGAAATATTCATATCGTAGAACGCAAAAAAATATAATTCATGTAAAATTTTTATATTAATTGAAAATGAATTAGTACTTGATCTGAATGAATTTATGTTTCTTAAAATAAAATATAGGTTTGGTTATACCGAATCAAAATCATAAATATAACCGGTTTCAACGTATAAACTCGCGTTTCCCGGTGAAGCTCTCTCCCTCCCTGGCCGATCGGAATCATTTCCGATAAAAGCCGGCAAAGCTCCGGCCGATCGAAACGATATTGATCGGATGACGACGAGAGAAGAAATCCAAAAGCTGTTTCGTCTTTGAAGGTAATCAATCTCCATCCTCCAATCGAAACGATATTAATTGGATTTGAGTTGCAGTAAATGAAAGTAAAGTTGATAGATTTGCAGCGCTTGTTTCTTTACTACCTCTAATTTGATACTATGTCCAAAAATCAGTAAATCATCCTGAGACAATGAGATACCATTTTAAAAACACCATTTGCTTCATTCGCCCACCTGCTAATTTTTTTTTTTGGTTCATTTGATAGGACAAATTATTTACATCATGTATGAATTACACATAACAAATCACGGGACAATTACCCAAAAAAACAAATCACGGGACGCTAAATTAGTTAGTGTCTCCTCGAGACAACAAAGCCCAACAAGTAAGTCAATCCTAGGAATAACCCTATGATATAGAAAGAGGGAACAACTTCTATGAAGGGTGAAATTGTTGATTCTTGCTTTAGGGCAAGATTCGACCCCTTGACCTTCCGATCGGGAATGTGCAAGACTGGCCAACTGAGCTAGTTTGAGAGTGTACACTGAGAAATTTGACGCCGTGTTCTTACTATTTGATGAATGATAGCTTGAGAGTGTATGCTAGTGCATTTTATTTCCCTTGAATAGATGCTATCCCAATATGTATTTGCCAGTTTCATTTACTACTTTTTTCTTCTGCTACTTATGTTGCTGCTGTTGCAGTTCCAGTGGTAAGCATTGGACTGATATTCACTTCATTTTGTGTGTTCCAGGATGTATGTCCATTTTAATTTGTCAGGGTCGAGCAATATTTAGCTGTGTGCTCAGATTTTGTACGTGCTTAAGCCTTGTTTTTGGCAATTGCTCCCACTTGTCCTGTTTTTTGAGCTTCGTTGGAGATTAGTCTATTTCCACGTTCGTGAGGGGTTTGGATGGCATGCATTATGACTGCTGTTATATTTGCCACAATGGTGTTTAGATTGCTCCATTTTTATTTTTTTTTGGATTATTTAGAACTTCCTTAACGGCTACAAATAAGCATCCAGTATAGAATAGAAAGTAAAGACCACAGAGAGGATGAAGTCCAGTTTAAGACCACAGAGAGGATGAAGTCCAGTTTAAGACCACAGAGAGGATGAAGTCCAGTTGAGTGGAAGAACGCCTTTAAGAGCCAAAGCTGCTACTTTGTGGGCAGCTTTATTGGCTTGTCTTCGAATCCAGCCAAAAGAAAAATTCCCCTGCCTCACCAAGTCCCTAACATCTGATTCCACCGCCATCACATCCCATGGGGGAACCAATTCAGAAACACTAAGGGCAATAGCTTACTGGTTGTCAGATTCCTTCTCAACCTCTCTGATCCCCAAAGCCTTTACAAATAAACAAGACTCACGAATGGCCAGTAACTCACCTTGCATGCTTGAGGATAATCCCACCGATTTGGTCCTGCCATCAATACTTGACCTTCCCAAGTTCTGAGCAACACTGCCACTTTCCCTTCCCTTCCATTCCTGGGATAGCCACATCACAGTTCACTTTGAAGTTTGAACTTTCCACAGTCCAGAGCCTTCCAATGAAATATTTCATCTCTTCACCGCTTTGCAGACATCATCACCCACCGTATCCCAAAACTGTTGATAGAAAACCCCTGCAAAGCCATCAGGCCCTGGGGCTTTGACAGACCCCATCTGAAACGTTGCTTCTTTAATCTCCAAGTCTGTAACCTCCTGCGTCAACTTGCTGTTCACCTCGTTCGAGATACAACAGTCCACCTTCCCAAACACCAAGCTAAAATCTCTGGGACCTGATGATCTGAATAAGCTCGAGAAAAATCTGTGAAGATATGGATTGATTACACTTTCCTCCTTTATCCAAACACCATTTCCATCCTTGATCTGAGTCAATTGATTTCTTTGTCTCCTTTGGGGTACCACAGCATGGGAAAAAGCTGACGACGATGCAGGTACGTATATATATATATTGTCCATTGATACATGGGGTTCTTGTATAGTTCAATCTGTTGTAGCTTTTTTCTCTTTTCTTATCTTTGATTTTTGAGCGTATACTATCAATTTCCAAAAACCATAAATAGCTCATCACACAAGTGTAATAGCAATTGATTTTCGATGTATACTAGTATATTTGGTTGAATACGTTTGACCTTCAGTTTTTGTCTCAAATGATAAGTTTGTCAATTGACCTCCGAACCCTAAGTGTTAAATAGCTCTCCTCACTCTTAAAAATCCGAGAAGTTTTTGATCTAGTGCTGCAATTTGCTCAATTTGCATATTGGGTTTTCATTGATTTCTCTTTTGATTAGTATTTCCAGCAATTTCGTTGCTCTTGGGTAGAAAGAAAATGAGGGATAAATCTTACAAATTCTAGTGTTGTGGGAGTATCCGTAGTTTTGGGTTTGATTTACTCTATTAGCCACACCAGGTAATTGGCCTATTTTACTTGGTAATGGAATGCTGGCAAAAGCGAAGAGGAATGGCACCTGTTGTTTGTAATATGTTTTGATCGAATAAACCCTTTTATTTGCCAAAATAAAAAGAAAAAAGGGAAAAAGTTCACTTTACCAATTAAAGAAAGATCTTTACCAGTCAAAGAAAGAGAGATCTTTTTCCTTATCCCGTCGTCCCCTTTGCTGAATGATTGCAGATCATGGTCTATGGAATTACAAATAATATTCAAACTGCATCTTACTGAGTTCACGTGGGATGATTTCTATTGACTTGGCTTGTTCTGCAAGTGTTGGGACTTGGGAGTTAGTTTTGGACTCAAAGCCACTTTGCATAGCTACTTCCTCATTATGACAAAAAAAAAAATTTGCCGTCTGTCTCTTTGGAGCGTTTTTGAAACTTAACTTTTGTTTTCCTCTCTTCAATTTTGACTCCACTAGTAGAATGGTGACTGCTAGTATATACACGGCTAGTTTTCCGTATCATAATGTCCAGGTTTACTAGATTTCTCTTTGCGAGGATGGTTTGTAATTTGTTGCTTTGTTCCATGATCCAAGGCATACAATGAACCAAATTACTGTCCAAGTGGAAAAATTGGTGAGAAAAGGAAAGAGACTGGAGAAAAGAAAAACAAAAACAAAGCGTTAAGTTTGCGATAAAAGAAAAGAAAAATAGAGATGTGGAAATGGCCAAGGATAAGGAATAGGTCTATACAAGAGATCTCTCTGCATACTCTTGCAGATTTCTTTCCTATTGTTTCTTAGTAAGGATCCAGTGGTTTGATTCCCTACCTTACGTGTTGATTACTCAACGAATTCTATTAGTCTCTTATCCAGTTAGGGAATGCTATAAGGTGGTCTGGTATTTATTAGAATGTCCCGAGATGGGCTTTTATCCTTTGGCTTGCTATGCAGAACAAGCATAGTAAATTGGATAGGCTGCTTGAATGGGGGCATCATCAGTGATGCTGCATGCATTCTCTCTAAGGATGGAGGCATTGAAAATCTTAGTCTGGAGAATTATTTTAAGGAGAATTCTGATTGACATAGATGCCATGGACTGGTTTTTGAAATCAATTTCTATTTATGAAGCTTTCCTTGTCTGCTGCTGTTTATAACATTTGGGGAGAAAGGAATTTGAGGATTTTTCAAAGGAAATCCATGGATGTTTCTCCCTTTAGCTAAGATTATCAATGCTATAAAGGATTCTATGCTAGCTGGGAGGAAGTAAAATCAAGCTCTGGAAACAGGGAGATTTGTAATCTTTGAAATGTACCCCATAGTGTTCTTGATGCTTCCCCTGAGTGATGCTTCTTTGCTGTCTTGTTGCAGCTGTTTTCTGGTTGTCTTTTCTGTTTTTCTGTTTGCTGTAGTTATAAGTAAAGTTTGTTGTTTGTTGGGAGGGGGTTCTATCCTTGAACTCTTGATGTATTTTGGTTCGGGCTTTTGTATGATAATATATTTACCAGAAAAGGAAGAGATAAAGGATAAATGACAGACACAAAAATAGTTTTATTTCGTGTATAAAAGGGAAGAAAGGGGTACTAATCATATGTAAACCTCAGTGAGGAAACTGACTACTTACACGCCCCTTATTTCTAAATCTTTCAGCTTTTGGAGAGATTAAAAAGTGAGTCAGGATTATGGTTTGTTCCCATTTCCCTCCTCTAAAACTGATGAGTTGGAACAAGAGAGTCCGTTCCATTTTCATTTCGCTCTGTATTAGCTTCTCCAAAAAGAGTGGCCCCTAATTTAATTTGTGAAATACTGAGTAGAAGGCAATAAGACATGAACTTGATCACCGAGGAGAAGTGCTGCATAGACATTACTGCCTTTTCTCTCCTTATGTTTCTTTCTGTTTTATCTTATTGTAGTGGGTCTCTATTGTTGCCTGCTCTCTCAATCTATCAACAACTACTGATGAATATTTCTCTTAGTTGGATGGCTTCATCTTCTTATCTTCTTCTTCCTTTTCTTCCCTGCCTCACCCAACTAAGAGAAATGATCTGCCAGATTCAGTGACAGAGAAAGCAGGAGGCAATAGAAGACCACTACGGATCGAAACATATTGAATAAGCAGCACTAATGCATGCTACGTCCTGGTTCATCCATCTGTGTCTCTGTCTTTGGTGTTTTAGTATTGTTTATTGAATGATTTTTCGTAGTTGCTGTTCATAAAGTACTGATCGTTTTTTAATCTTCTATGTCCTGAAACTTGTGGATGTCAGATGTTCTTGAGGGGGGCATATTCTTGTAAAATCTGCCCAGCATTGTCAAACCACAAGTCGTTGGTTCTTATGTTGTCTTTCGCCCCCATCCAGTAGACATAAAAACCAATAATCACAGACTTAATCTTTGGTCAGAAGTCAAGAGAAGCAATGAATTATGTTATTACCAACATAACAAGGAAGCTCAAATTCTCAACACAAATCTACCAAGGCTTAGTGTCCAAATTTACTAAGTCTTACACTGATGGTTGGTTTCATCCTCTCTCTCTTTTTTTTTTTTTTTAGTTGGGTAAAACAACTTGAAATATAAAAAAAGGCTAAGCGAATATACATCCTACAAGGGGCACATCCAGGAGGAAAGAAAATAAAATTGAAAAGCCTAAGCCAAATGGCTACATAGGACTATAAGGAAATGCAACAAATGTTTATTGTCCATCTAAAAAAAGAGGGAAAAGAAACAAAGGACAAAAGAGAATTGGAACTTGGGCTTCAACTTTGGAGGGAAGGCTTTTGACAGCCCCTACAATGAACTTGGTATATGATCCATTCAGCCCACTTGATCAGGCCACCATCGCTTGCTATATGGGACAATTGGATATCAGACCAAAATTGCTGACATTGAAAAGAACTTGGGGCTTGATCCTTTGGACAGCACAAAAGAGCACGGCCCAAGATATGCTGACATTGAAATCAGATTTGCTTGGGCCGAACCTATTTTTCATTTGTCCATACAGTCCATGAACATCAACTGCTATCCTCCAAACAAAACAGCAGAAAGTCGTGAAAGCATAAACGCCCAGGGACATCCCCCCTTGGGTAGGCAATAGAGAATAAAATGGCATAATCCAACAAGAGAAGTCCTGCCTGTTATAGATTACAACCAAAATAAAATTCATAACCACGGTATCATCCTGGTCCCTGATATGATGACCAATCTGGGTATGCACGAACCAACATCAACCTGGGATACCATTCCATCACAAAGAACATACAGCGAAACAAAGAAACATTTGCCAAAGGACACCAGTGCAATGGGAAATAGGACAACAGTAAAAGGCTTTACCACAGCCAATGCGTAAGGCCACAAAATGCAGCCAAGTGAGGGTGCAGTTACTGCAGCAAGGTACAGCACCTGGGCCGAAGAACACCCAACACAACTCAACTACTCAAGTGCTACTGATGTAATGTGTGTCAAAAGAGAGTACCCAATATGATACTTCCAGAGGCAGAGCTAACTACTAACATGACTGAAAAGTACTATCGTGCAAACCAGCCACACAAGAGAGAACTTGTGGCCACTTTATGCTCTTGAACTTCAATGGGTTACAACAGTTCAGATATAAGACACAAAGAGAAAAGAGAAGCAAATAAAGTCCCAGGGGCTATTATGTAATCACACTACATACGGCCGAGGAAAACTCACACTCCCTCTCTTCTTTTTGCATCACTGCTGGTAGGTCGTTTTTCACACCGAAAATAATTAATAAAACGAAACAATTACTACTACTCAAACGAATAGTGGTAAGTATTCAGAGTATCGTCCTCGGGGATTAAAGGCTAAGTTGCGAGAATTTCAATCGATTTCTAAATTAATTCAAGAAAAAGTGATTTGAGTTTGATTTCTAAAATTATTTAAATAATAAAAAGCAAGAAAGATTGTGAATTAAATAATTTGGAAAAGGTCTTAGGGTTTCGAATCCACCCTAACTTCGCAACCAAGTAATTATATTAATTTAGAGAAATCAATTACCGAAACGAAAATATGTCGCTAAAAGTTATCAGCCCTAGCGATATAGCCAAAAAAATAGCATGTAATTGAAAACTGGGCATAACCTATCTTCAGTTGGCACGAATCGTCTTCGATTCTAAAACTAATTAATCTAGGCACGACTCGTCTTCCCTAGGCATAGACTATACTAATTCACAATTTCATGCGCTAAGAGAATTGTTGTATAACTATGTATTCGCAATCACAGAAAACAAATACATAACAATAGATGGGAAAAAATAAGATCGAATCATAAAAATAAGTCTCAAAGTTATACAACCGTTGTTTCGATAATCAAAATCCAAAATTAATATAAAAACAAAGTTACTTGGTTAGGGTTTTATCTACACCCTAAAGGAGGAGTTTAGCCGGACATTGAGGCAGCCGTGCTCTCTGACTTTTGTCTCGGTTCCGTGATATGTGTGTGACCGTGTATGTGCCCTCTCCCAAGCTGCTGCCTATGTGCCCTCTCCCAAGCTGCTGCCTTCATCTTTTTATACTAATACATGCCGCCTTCAATTTCTTGTTTGCCAAGTCTGTATCCCTAGCCGACACTCTTTTTGCTTCTAATAAGGCCATACATTAATTGAAGGAGGTCCATGTTTGTTTCCTAGTCCAAGTCCGGCCAAAACTCATGAGCAATGATCCCACCAGTGCATGTATATATTTGATGCTTTCCCCAAATTTCATAACCACATGGACCGTTAGTCATAAAGCCCAATCCTTTGGTTCATCAGTTTGATTTCATTTGACCGCGGGCCTCGCTTTGACTCCGAATAAAATTGGATTTCGTTCTTTTTTTATCAAAGCCTCCAAATATCTACAAAACACGCAAACAAGGCATTATACTCTAAATAATAAAATAAATGAACTAAGCAAGGGTAAATTAAGGGGCGTTAATGTGTATATTTACGCGCCTATCAACTGCCCTGGGACCAAGGAACTCAACTCCCTCCCACATCATCCATCACTAACTATTATCTCCTCTCACATCTTACAAGGAAACACACAATATCGGGGTGTAAAAGCACCAAGAATCACCCCCAGAAGGCCAGCTACTGCCTTGATGTGCACCAGCAAACCTGCACATACAGCTGGCTCATCTGGGTCTGTTGGAAACCATTCCATTTACTGCTTGGTTGGACCAAGCCCACCTTAGGAATCGATTGGACCAAGCACTCATGGACATTTTCATGTCAGCCAACCTGCCAAATTCAGTACCCGTTTGCAAACACATCAGCAAGACTACATAGAGCAATACTGTACACAAAGGTAGCCAAACAAGTTGACTGGATAGTTCTTATGTGGATTCAATACCCCATTGTCTAGCCTACCAGATCGAGATCCTTGGGGGAATTCCAAGGATAGCAGTCTGGATTTGATAATCAAACAAATTTTTTTTGCACAACCAAATTGACTGGACATGCTGTATTTTGGAATTTCCGTAGATTTCTTTCAATCCAAATGTAGTAAACAGTGACTGTGAAAGCTAACTACAACAAGATATTGCCTTGGTACCAAAATATACAAGCCTATCCTCAGTGTAAAGCCTATTCAACATAGCAAGCCACGTGATAACACTGCTTTTTGGGTACATGGCCAGAAAACCATACTAATTTATACCAAGGGACATTAGGATTGTGTATCCTAAGAGTATCCCATAGAGATGAAATGGTGAATTTCCCAGAGGGGGTAAGAGTCCAATTGCATTGATCCTCATGTTCCAGATTGGAAGTCACAAGAGGGAGAAGATTACTCCTTATCTCATTGAGTTCCAAGGTTTGGGTAATAGGAAAATGCCATTGGGAGGCACGTATGATTTGAGATATAGGGGTATCACTTGGGCAACCAGAGTCATAAGTAATCCTAGTACCAAACCTTTGAATGAGAGGACCTAGGGGGTGCCAGTTGTCATGCCAAAGTGAGGTGGATTGCCCATTTCCCACAATGCATTTGATATGTGGTTGGACAATAGGTCTGAGATTAAAGAGCTTCCTCCACACCCAAGATGGGTTACCAGGCAGTGAAATGCTCCAAAAGCTCCTACCCTTAAGTAAGTAGGACTTAACCCATTGACACCACACTGATTGTTCCCCCCAGAGATTAGAAACCAAATGTGCTTAGCAATAGCAGCTTTGTTCCAGATTTACATAGACTTAATTAAAACCCAGACCTCCTTCATTTTTGGGGGAGCATTAAAACCTTAGCACCTGATTTTTTAAGATCAGGTCCAAACCACAAGAAGGCTCTGAGAACAGACTCAACCTCTTTAATTACTTTTTTGGGGAGAATAACAATGAAGACCAAAAGGTTTGCAGGAAAATAGGACATTTTTTATTAAGCGGATCCTACCTGCATAAGTAAGACCTCTATTGGTCCATGATTTGGTCCAAGCAGTGATCTTATCAACCATTCCTTTTCATCCTTTAACAAATGGTTATGATTTGTTTTGCCTTGAACTAAAGGTCAAGATTATTTTTCCTGTCCCTATTTTTGCACATACTTCCTCTGTTAGGGAAATACGTGTGTGAAATCTTAGGCTTAGATAACCACTAGAGAGTTGTGTACCATGGTGAGCCTGATAAACCTCACTCAGTGGCCTTTAGGTCATGTGCTCCACTGCTCAAGAACACTCCCTCTCAGATCCGCTTTTGATTTCTCTCTCAAATCTATTTTGGCTGGTCAAGAACAAATCAAAATCTTCTCAATCCAGCAACCATCTTCTCACCAGAACACCGTCACTGATGAGGAACTCTATCTTTAATCGGGCAATCCTTTTTCGAAATTTCTGGGGAACTTTTTGAAACCCATTTTAAAGTTTATTTTTACTGGTCTAAATTTCCTCTACCATTTATGCTTTTCTTTATCCAAGTAGATTACATAAGGATAAGTTTCAATTGCTCTCTTTATGATATGTCTGTTAGGTTTTTGCAGCCCAAATTTCTAGATCTTAATGCTTTTCCTCCACTCCTTTGTCTATAAACCACTCCTCATTTTTTCAGTAGTTGTAAAACATAGCATTTTTCCAGCGGTTATATATGCTAAACTTTTCTCTTAACATCCCACTGTTCAACAATTGAAGCCAAATCCTTGGCCTTCAACTGTTTAATTTGAGAACTATCCCAATTTTCTGCCAAGCCTCCAAAAGTTTCTTGATGTGATCATTAGCCAATTACATTACTTTTTTCCTTTGCGTAGTTGAATTGAGTATAAAACTGGGGGCCGATGCAATTTAGATCAGTCAAATAGTCAAACCTGTTTTTGTTGCACGACTTTGCATTAAAGGTTGCAGGTGAGCGAACTGAAAACCAAGCAAGTTTTTGTATGGTTCACTTGTTAGTTTTAGGTGACTTTCCAGTGACATTCTCATCAAGTTTTTGCTATTAATAACTGCGAAGTTAGTTTAGGTATGATTGACTTATGTTTGGATGTGCCAGTAGGAAGAGTATATGCCAGTCAAATTATATCCTACAAAGGATCCCAAGTACTGAGCTAATCCAAAGTTTTTAGAATTACGCTCCCAACTAAATGACCACACATCTACAATACTAGCGGATTCGATCAATCTTCCAGATAATAGTTGTATTCTATCTTTTCGAACCGAGTAAATCTGCCAATTTCACCGACCTTTCCAGTAATATCAGGTGCTGAACCATGAACAGCCTCGGCCAGAGCAATGCATCCCTCACCAATATTGCAGCTGCAGGAGGTCAAATGATGTAAAAGTGTGTCCTGATCTATTTTTATTCCACTTTGAAGACGAGTGTGGAAACAAACAAGTATAGTTATGCATACTTTTGACAAGTACCATACAGTCATACAGAAACTTGCATTTAGTATTATCGATAAAAACATAAAGCTACCTTGGTGTTAAGCCCAATCCCCCAATCAAATCCAGCACAAAGATCACTGATAATGTCACCATAAAGATTAGGCATCACCAGAACATCGAAAAGAGCTGGATTCTTCACAAGCTGTATGATGGAAAGCAACTACTTAGTTATATTCACTAAATTCCATTTTGAGACGAAGATTTCCATCCACTCATTTTCAGAAGAAAAAACATGGAAATGCCATTTACAATGAGACACAGTGTTCCAGTGGACAACACAAGGGTACTGGTGTTATTCATGCAACATACGCGAAAAATCCAGACCCGGAAAGGAGAAGGGCCGGTGGTGAGCATTTGAGGAAGTCAGGCCGATCGGGTGTCTTCATGGAGAGAATTGTTTATACCAGCATACAGCAGTTGTCCATGAGCACTTCCTCATATTTTATATCAGGATACTTCTCAGCGACCTCGCGACAACACTTCACAAAAACCAATCAAACTCAAATATTGTGCCATAGATTCTAACATCACACTATCAAGGGATTAAGTATTTCCAAACAGTCAAGACCTCAAGAAAAAGACCATCAGTTTTTTGCATGATGTTGGCTTTGTGGATTTTAAGACACTCTGTTTCTCCCATGGGCCTTGGCATAATGAAAGGCGTACTCAGCCACCTTAAGATTTGCTTGATGAGTAATAATCTTCAGACTTTCAACCACACCACTCACCACCTAACATCAGGTAAACGGATTCTATCATATCAACACGAGATGGATATTTTTCAGCAAGCATTTGCCATTTGTCAAATATACTTACTTGATGCTCAAGACCACTATATTCCCCTTCCGTGTTCTCACGGATGGTGATGAGATCTACATCATCATAGCGAGTCTTGTAGCCTGGAAGACTGTAGTAAGGTCTAACATTGGCATACAAATTGACTTCTTTCCTAAAAGGTTCAACGACCTATGACCCTTTCCAATTGGTGTGGCCATCGGCCCTTTTAAGCCAACCTTATTTCTACGTACTGATTCCAAACTTTCCCATGTGAGAAAACTCTGGGTTCTAGGATCAACTTCCTGCCCAACATAGTGTTCCTCCCATTCAATTGTCACTTCAGCATCTTTGAATACATGCATTAGAGAAAATCATAGCATTTTCTGCTTACAAACGAATAGGGATCCTCAGCTAACAACAATGGAATGAATAGATAATTCTCCCTACAAAAAACAAATAGCCCAACATGATGATTCATCATAGCTGTTACTTTACGGTCATTTAACAAGCCCTATAAGTATATAATCTATGTCTCTCCAACTTTTTCCAAACCTTAAAACAATGATTTGTACTTCAGTGGTAAGAGGAGATAATATGGATTATAAAGCTCAAAATTTCCATAGTAAAGAAGTACGGAACTTGCAGACAAATTTTGATCAAAAGATAGTAATAGGATGACTAATTTTAATAACAAGTAGGAGAGAAAGGTGACCCCATCACAGATATGGCAATCACTCATTGGCTGCACGTATTATGTAAACAAGTTACCCGTATGCCAAGTCCATAAAGGTTAATTTTTGCGCTAACTACGGTAGAATTTTGTCGCAATTCGACAAATTTGGGCATTGTTGTCAAAGCCAATTTTTTCCTTAATCCATGACAGCCGTTGGATCACTTAAGTGATTTCATAAGCATTTGGAGTGGCAATAGATCGCAACGTATACCCAATTCATCATTACAGATAGCATAGGTGAATAAAACAGATACTAATATGAAAGGAAAAAAGACCATATTTGGACCGAGAATAAGTAAAAAGAAGCAAGCATAGCTATTGGAATAGGTAGCTTAGCATAAATTGTGCATATCAAGATTATTCAGTAGTAGGAGATTGGGTTCATACCGAAATCATGAACAGATGGAGACTGTAATCATTGAGAATTTGAGACCACCGGCGATGAACAGCCACCATTGACGATGGGTTTCTCTTATTTGTGTTTCTTTGTGAACTGAAACAAGGCCCCCATTGCTCGACCAAGCGAGCTTCGAATGAGCGCAGTCTATGTCGTTTCGATTAACCGGAGCTTCTACCGACCATTTTCGGGGATGATTATGATCGGACGGGAAAGGTAGAGAGGGAGACTTTCACCGTCGACATTAAATGGGAGAGGGAGAGGGAGACGACGTCGGTTCACGCGAGATGAGATTATGTTGAAACTGGTTACTCCATAGTTTTGATTCAGTATATCCAAACCTATTTTAAGAAACATAAATCCATTAAGATCAATTACTAATTCACTCTTAAATAATGTGAAATTTGTTACATAATTTGTATTTTTTTTACGTCTACAATATAAATGTTTTAGATCATTAAAATATGAATGAGATAGATAGAAAGTGTACTTAAAATCTCCTAAAAGTTGTTGATATGAAAAGAGATATGATTCAATGAATCTAAATCTATTTTAAGAAATAGAAATTTATTTAGATTAAGTACTAATATGAAATTGTTTTTCGAGATATTTGTACATCATATGTGTTATAATGATTTCTACAAGGAGAATGTCTCGGATCATTAAATTATATTTGATATCGGTAGCAATTGTCCTTTGTAATTTCGTAGAACAAACGACGTAGTTTTGGGGTCATGCTACAGGTTCAACCTGCGGCATGACGTGGAAAATATTTTTACGGAAGCAAAAATATAAACGACGTCGTTTTGGGAATATGCCACAGGTTCAACCTGTGGCATGTTGTGGAAAATACTTTTACGGAAGCAAAAAAAAATTCGAAAAGCTTAACACATGTCATTTTCGTTCAATCTGTACCGTGAAAGAGAGGGGGGGAAAGCGACGACCACCACCGGCTACCACCACCACCGGCAGCGCCTCCCTCTCCACCTCCGGCAACAAACACACCATCACCAAGAACGGGGCGAAGATCTCTCTTTCTCTGCTTGTTTCAACTAGGGTTCCAACGTCCGAAATCGTACTTGAACAGATGAAGTGTTTTTACTTACCGATTTTAGGGTTTGAAATTGAAGTACTTTGAACCTAGTTTTGGGGTTCAAGAAATATGACTTCACCTTTAGGCTTTTCTATGACTTGAAATGTTGATATCCCCAATTTTGCATTCTTGCTCTGGACTTTCTTTTGGTTAGGTACTAGTTTCTAAGGGCATAATCTTGCTCTTGATTCCAAATGCTCTTTAGTGCCTGGTCCAAACTGCGGCACACGGTTTCCATTCCAAACTACGAAACTACAATGGTGAGCCAGTTAGCCTGTTGGACTGGTTAGAATTTTCGACATCACAGTTAACCGAACGCAATTAGATCAAGCTACTCAAATTCGTCTCGTGTTTGGGTAGATGATAGACAGACAGTAAGTGAAATGTATGTTGTTCATTCTGCTTGTAGCAAATAGCAATATTGTTCTTCGTATTATTTTAATTTTTTTTTTAGGAGGAAAATAGAGTGGTGGTTTGACTCCATTCTCTCTCCTCAACATGTCTGCTTCTCCCATCTATATTGTGTGTTGGTCTCATAATCAAGTATTTTTTTGCCTTTATTCAAACTAGTTACGGTGTTACCTATTGCTCAGCTGCTATTTGGTTCACATCTTGAGAGAGAGAGTTCTCTCTTGGATGGAATTCTCTTGTTTGTCTCACCGATTTCCTCAAACCATGAGTTGTTAAATCTCCCATTCAATTGTGAAAATTCCTAATTTGTTCTTCACCATTTTACCTATGTAGAAAGATGTGTATATATCTCGTGTTTCTTTATGTGTATGGGGAAGGAAGACATTGATGGAGTGCTATGGTTGGTTTTGAAGTCTAAAATGTGCGTAAGTAAAAGCTTAACTGAAATTTGAGTAAAAGCTTCATTTTTTTTTATGTCCAATGGGGCAAATACAAATTAAGCCTGAGTTTGAGAAAGAGGTTCACTTGTGGTATAATTGAAAATGGAGAGATAGAAAATAGTCTTCTAAAATTTGATTGAGGGTTTTCCATTTGCTAAAATGGAAAACTCATAAAATCAAGTGGGTGATTTTAGCAAATGGGAAAATCAGGCGCTAAAATCAACCCATTTTAGCAAAGGAAAGTGGGTTGATTTTAGCGCCTAATTTCCTCATTTGCTAAAATCATCCACTTGATTTTATGAGTTTCCCATTTGCTAAAATGGGAAACTCAGCCTAACGATTTCATTCCTTGGGGTAGGAAAGGGTAGAGCTTTCTTTCTCTCCCGTCCATAATATTTTCACTCACCCTCTTGATTAGTAAGCGGGCAGAGATTTGTACTATCCCCATGCGTGAGGTGAGGGAATCGGATATTGGTAATTAACTTTGCTCTTGTAGTGTGTTCTATTTTGTGTCTGATGTCTCATAGAGCTGGTCTTCAGCCGCAGAAAGAATGTTCACACAGTTTCTGATATGTGAGGCTGAAACTAAAATGCTTGAGTGGGTTTTGGATATGTACAGAAGATTAAGAATATGACTAATAGGATAATAATATTATCTTTACTAGAAAGTGTTTTCTCAGTGCTGGTTTGTGAAAAACAGTAGGCAACACGTTAGACTATATTTCATGTTTGAAAATGGCAGTAAAACTAGATAGTGGTGCGAAGTAAAATATTGTTACACTGCTCGCCAAATGACATTTCATCGATACAAAACTGAGGTGCTCCTGTATGATTTACAATCTCTACCCATTCTTCTCTTCAATGTTGGTTAATTTCTGTTCCTTACCAGGATCATACAATCGATCCTTTTCAATTGGTTTTCTGGTATTTCTATTTCGTTGTAGCTAGTATCTTTGGATTTTTATATGCATCTCTACCCAATCCCTAATTCTTCTACTTTGGAATTCAATTGTCTACCATTTTAGGCTTTCTAGGCTCTCTGTCGAAACCTTTGTCTCTTTATGAAATATGAATGGGGACAAGGTTAAAGTAGACATACTGACTCCAGGCCTCTCGGATTGCTTCTGTCATATTTTTTCTTTTATCCTCCATTTCCTATTGAGGTGAATCCGTCATAGTGGCATGAGTCTGTTGTTTCCAGTACCACTCTATTATTTGCTTCTTATCTTAGGATCTTGTAAGATTCTAGGTTCCATTGCTATACCTTGACACCCCATACATGAGACAAGTTTGATTTATTATGATATTTCAGAGTTCAGACATTTGAGTTTGTTGTAGTTTATAATGAAAGATAGGACTTAACAAAGCTACAAGTCAAGTCGTTTGGGCAAATATGCATACTATAGAGGGAAGATATCCGTTTGAGTCCATACCTGGTCGCAATGTTCTAAAAATCGCTAGGCGCTAGTAGGGCAAAAGAGGGGAGGCGCCTAGCAGCCGAGTAATTGGCTGCCTAGCGCCTAGGTGCAGACTAATTGGCCGCCTAGGTGGATTTTAAGCTAGGCATTGGTCCCCCGCCTAGTGCCTAGGTGCCGATAGGCCAACTTTTAGAACAGAGCCTGGTCAGAGCCTGCCTTCTCTGGGGAAAGCAGGCACCCATCTACCCTGTTTAGTATGACTCTGTAATGCGTAATGGAGACAGACAACTGTGTACATAGCAAAGAGTGATTCAGATTCCAGTCATGGGCGCCAAATAAACTGAGGAAGGAAAATGAACACTTTTTGTGGTTGTAACTCATCTCCTGTGTTTTGAGTGGCACAAAAAGCTTTATGTCGTGGACGGTAGGTAGTTGGTTTAAGACTACTATTTTCACCACAATTGGATACCATGGGACTTCCTTGGGATTGATAGTCTCCCTCAGATTGTTAAGGCCACAAAGCTTAGGAACATTCCCGCTGCACCAGCCAGTGAATCATCATCTTAGGATATGGATGATATATGGTTGTTATGTCGATTCATCTTAGAATATGGATGATATGTGGGTATTATATTGTCACGTTTATGTATCTAAGTAGTATAGTATCTCCGATTGTCAATGTTAAGCCATGGATGGTGTACCCCTTTAGCATGAACTTATATTTTCAGATGCCCTTGTTCTACCCGTGCTGCTTTTTTGAGGATGTTTCTTCAGCCAATTGGCACAACGCCATCTGCACTTTACTGCACTCTGCTGCTTCCATTGCATTTTTTAGGTTATTTAACTAAATAATCAGCTCTTTTGCAATGAATCCAGGACAATACGAAGAAGTTATTGAGATTTTTAACAAAATGCAGGAAGCTGGGGTTCAACCTGATAAAGCCACATGCAATATTCTGGTGGAGAAATGTTGCAGAACCAGCGAAGGATGGCCATTAACTTATATTCTTCACTATATGAAAGAAAACTCCCTCAGGCTCTGTTACCCTGTTTATATGGTAGCTCTTGAAACTTTAAAAATGGCAGGGGAGAGTGATGCTCTCTTAAGAGAGTTAATCCACATTTTCAAAGCGGATGCGGCAACAACGAAAAAACAAAAGACTGCAACACAATTTCAGTTGATATAAACTCCACCATGGCTGAAGGACTTGTATTAGATTTCTTGAGAAGGCGACATTTTGTGGCCATTGACTGCTTGCTTGCAAGAATGATGGATAAGAATGCTCAGTTGGACCTTAGGATCATCTCAACCATCATTGAAATCAACAGTGATCATTCCAGGCCAGACGGTGCTTTATTGCCGTTTGAATACAGTGTGAAAATGAGCTTAACGGTTGACAGAACTGCATATCTTGCCTTACTGGGTGTCTTCATCAGAACAAATTCATTTCAAAAGGTTGTGGACATTGTTGAGGAAATGAATAGTGCTGGAATTCTCTTGGAACGTACTTGGGTTCGCTCTTAATTTATAGGTTTGCTTGTGCCAGAAAGCCTGTTTTTGTGGAAAGATATTTGATCTATGGCCTGATGACCAGAAGAATACAGCCACTTACATTGCTTTAATCGCCGCGTACTTTTTGTCAGGGAAGGCTAATAAACGACTTGACATGCTCATGGCTATGAGGAGCAAAGGAATTGGTGTTGCACTGGTAACATACAATGTGCTATTAGCGGGTCTTGAGAAAAGTGGCAGAGTTCAGGATTTAGAACAGTTCAGGAAGGAGGAGGAGAAGAAGAAGAAGAAGAAGAAGAAGAAGAATGTGCAAGCTGATGGCAATTGTCAAGGCATGGTTCCCTTGGAGGAAATGATTTGTAATTGCCTGTGTGTTGGGGATGCCGTGTCCTGATTTATGCGATTATCATTCTCTGGAGTGCCCCATTTTGAAGGTATGTCATATGTGGCACTATTGGCACACTTTCTTGTGCACCAGTTAATATATCCATACACAAACACACACATATATCCTTATTCTTGGCGGTATCTCTGTTGAAAGTGTGTTTTAACTAATAATCAGTTCCATGAACATCAAGCAAATTGATTCAAAACAGTTGCATAAATAATAACTGCCATACATGTTTATTTCTCCATGAAGCATAAGAACAATATCTTTAGAAGAGATCGATCTGTCACATCATAATTTAGAATGAAAAGTTCATCATATCCCTGCTCAGGCTCTTCATCATAACAATCTCCATGAGTTCACATTTACTTGCTGCTGTCTTCTTGTAATAATTTCCGTAACTGGGCTTCAATGCGCAGGAAGAAGAGATAGGAAGGACTGGAAGGTTATCACAGTTGCAGATATGGATCAGCTAGCCATCTGGATATGGAAGAACACCTGATCCACCTCCTCTTGACATTTTCCAACATCAGTGCACTGTGACAAGATAATTAGAAAAAAGGAAAAATTAGACATCAATTTTGAAGAAGAGGAAGAAGAAGATCGTCTAATTCTTACTTGGAATGAGATGTGGTTATCCTTTGGATTGATGGGTCGTGTTTCGTTCATGGCGTCATACTCATCAATCGACTCATTCTCAAGTAAGTGTATCCCAATTCCATAATTGAACAACCTGTAAAAATTTCAGATAATTATTCATGTGTAGTTTGATAGGTCACTATGTGTATGTGCAGTTGGTTAGAACTCGGGAGATAGGAACGATAGTATGCCATATGTTGTCAATTGTGTTAGGATTACAACATCTGGAGGTAGTTCTTTGGACCGATAAATGTACAATGAAGTATGAACCACAAATCAGTTTCCAAAACATATTGACGAAAAAACCTTAAGAGCCCTTTATGCTCATTTTGTTTAACACTTCGTCTTGTAAAAGCTCCATTCTCCTAAGATTTTTAGTTTATTCATTTGATTTTTCTACTTCTAAAGAAAATTTTGACATGGATAGGAAGAAATTGCTGCTTTGCATTGTATTGCCTGACAACTCAGCAAATTATTTTTTGAAATGCATGTTCGGAAACAAGATACACTGGTCAAAAGAGTGTGTGTGAGAGAGAGGAGGAGAGAGAAATTGACCAGGCTCCATGGAAATCAAAAGAAGAGGGGCGTTTGATGTCCTCCTCCTTTATGTCATCCGTCTCCAGAATACCAATAATATTCTCCTCCTCTTTTTGTACGTTCTAACTTTTTTATCATCTCCAACAGCAGCAACCTCACCTCCTTGAGGTTTCGACTGTGCTGATGATGGATGTAAGATACCGCCTACAGTCTGCTCCTCTGCAGGGTTAATCTTCACCAACACTCTATCACCCAATGGCTTGAGTGATGTGTACTGAGAAATTGGAAGACCATTGTAGCACGAGCCCAACCCGAATGAACAAGAGACATGGAATCAGCATTTGTACAAGTGTAAGCATCTTTTGCTATTCGAAAGATTCAAGTTATGTAAGAAAATACCAGTAGAAGTGTCGGCGTGGCTCACAGGTTACGCCTCCTAGGACTAGATTGTATTTGGTATTTTTGCAAATGATTTCACCCGCGTGTTCTCTGGTTTGAGTTTGGGATTTCCCATGTCAATCTTGGACGGGCACTACACCTTCCGTAATGGATGGTTGTGCTTTGCAGAGTGTGCCTTTTGACCGGTTCTGTTTGCGTAGAGTTTTTGCCGTGATTTTAGTCTAGGTTTTGGTAGTTTGTTACTCATTCCTGTATGTGGAATCATTGTACTGCCTTCGGACATTTAGAAGCCTTCGGGCCATTGAATTTAATGAGATTGATGTTTAAAAAAAAGAAAACTAAAGCCTACGAAATGAAATAATACTATTACATAAGATGATTTTTTTTAGGTGGGTAAACAAATAGTATTAAGAGAAATTAACCCAGCTTCAAATGCAAAACTCTGTGCGAACTAATGTTGATTTGTGGGTTAGTATAATGTTCATTAGTGGGTTAGTATTGCTACATGTTTAGAGGGGGAGGGGGCTAAGAACCCCGCCCTAATACATGGAAGTTTTAAGGAAGGTGCCAACTACACACCACTCACTTCCACTAACATCTGGTTGTAGCATTTAGAGACGACGGGCTTGATATGGGCCGTGGATTGGTCCTGAATTTCAGACTCATTAACCGATTTGCGTTTTTTTATAACTTCATTAAATAAAACGTGTCTTTGAACTTTATTCCCAAAGTACGTGAAAACGTTTTTAGCAAATATGCTTTCTGGAAAACGTGATTCCGCTTCACATCTTCACAGTGAGTTAAGACGGGATTAACCAAAAAGAAGTTAATTAATTCTAATTTAGCTTGAAAGCGTGTCTACCAAACACGCTTTTAGAAACGTGGTTTTGAAACACGGTTTCTATGATATGAAATGGCGTAAAAAAGAAAATCCTAAAAACATGTTTACAAAACATGCCTTTTAGTTAGCAAACAAGCTTTTAACTGTTACACGTTTTTACCTGTAAGTTGTTAGATGTCTGCACGAGGGAGCACAGGTAGGTCTTGGTTAAAGATGACTAGTTTTTTTCGTTTTTATTTGGGTTTTTCCCGCGTTAGTTTTGCATCTTCTTTTATTGTACTATTAGTTCGTCTCAGTGAGAGGAATTGAAAAGGTAAAAAATTATGATCTAAACCCAAATTTTTTGTGAATATTAACTGAACTGCTCTTTGGTTAAAGAGACTTATCCACTTGGGGTAGTTTTCAGAAACGAGACTATATTCCATTTGGGTTTTTTTTTTTTTTTTGTGTTTCGAGTATTTCAATTTCTAAAATTTATCATAAATATTGGACACACGACTTGGTTTTTCACGTATTTCTTATTCTTGATTGTCAAGTAACAACATTTTCTCTTTATTTTCGACCTTCCAAACATAATTGTTTTATACTCCAATATCAAGCCAATGACATGACCAAGTGGCGAAAAGAATTTTGATCGAGAATTGTAATTTTTCTTTTAACACATACTCCTCCGTAGATTTGAATTGTTTTTTGAAGAACATACATTTTATATAATGCTCTTCACGGACTCTAAAAGGTCAATAATTTTAATTATCAAAGTGAATGAAAAAAGAACTAACAAACACCTCGTGTTGAAAACGGACAGATTTTAGAGCATTTATCTCATGCCTTAACCATAACAAATCCTTTGCAATATAAAATACAAAGGACTATATAACTATCAAAAGCATGGTAAATGCCTACAAATCCAAAGTCATTTCATTTTTAACCAAGATCTACCCGTGCTCCCTCGTGCAGTCATCTAACAACCAACAGGTAAAAGCGTAACAGTTAAAAAGCGTGTTTGCTAAAGGCGTGTTTTGTGAACACGTTTTTAGAATTTTCTTTCTTACATCATAGAAAGCGTGTTTCACAACCACATTTTCTAAAAGCGCGTTTTTCAAGCTGGATTAAGATTAATTTAATTTTTTGGGTTAGCCCGTCTTAACCCAAAGCATGTTTGGGGCAACGTTAAACGGAATCACATTTTTCCGAAAAGCTTGTTTGCTAAAAATGTTTTCACGTAATTTGGAAACAAAGTTCAAAAACACACGTTTTATTTAATAAAGTTACAAAAAAAAAAACACAAATCAGTTAATGAGCTCATAGTCCAACAAAGCGACCTCCCCGGAGTTTCTTTTCTTGTTAAACACTCACGATTCCAAAAATAACCCCACAGCAGAAAGATCCTTACAAAATACTACTAAAAGTCTATAACCCAATTAATTAGACTCAAAACTGGGGACACATGCCTGGGCAAATTGAAAGGGCTCTCGTCGCAAGATAAAATATAGAGAGGAAAACACAGACGAACGGATATTGGTTTCTTGAACAGTCCTTCAAGATTTCCAGTTGATAATTATTGAGTACAAAAGGAATGCAGATGTACCACAAGCAAAAAAAAAATCGATTTCAGAATAGGAACCACCACAATAGCTTAGTTACCACCTAAGCTAGACGCTCTTGATAAGTCATGCTCGTCTTCTTCTTAATCGAGGCGATCTTCATCAGTCTTCTCTTTTTCTTGTGAAGATATCTTCTCTTCTTCTTCTGAATTGAGATGCTCTTGATCAGCCTTCTCTTTTTCCTTTTTTAACTGTATTCGTTTCTCGAGTTCCACGTACACTTTTTTGAATTCCGACTCCCATTCACTGAGATCCAGTTGAAAAGGCTCCTCTTTTTCTTCAAAATCCCATTTAAGGGGATCCGTAGAGACCATGTCTTCATCCATAGGAACCCAAGTGCCTGGATCAATCAAAAGGTCGATTCTATCTGAACTACTCATTTCCACATGATATCCGCAACTTTCACAGATATAATTTTTTGAATTAAAAAGTGGCTTATAGTTTAAGCCATAACAGACATCGCATTGAACCCACAAATGCCGATATTTGTGGAATCCGCCAGGATTACTTTCAGCCTCTGTTGCCCTTACAACAGGAGTTATCCTTTTTGTCTGTAGCTGTCTTGTAATCCCCGATGATCTAACCAGAAACAGAAACAGACTTAGAGAAGAAAGAATGTATTGAGGAGAAAAGATTTATTGCTGCAGTGTATGAGAAAAGAAAGAGTGTATTGAGGACCAAATTTAATTTCCGATAGTATGAGAAAAGATTTCCTCTTTACACAAATCACTCCTTACTATATATTGCTGCAGTGTACCTAGACTTATAGTTAACTCTTTCAATTGGAACGCCCAATGCATTCATGATTTCATATCTCTCTTTAATTACAAAATTATTTCTTCTCTCCACAAATCACTCCTTACTAAATATTGATGCAGTGTACCTAGACCTAAGTTACTATTTCAGTAGAAATATTCAATATACGCGTATCTTTCTTTAATAGGAAAACCAATCCACCATTTCTAAATCCGTTATACACACGATCCAATATTAAAATAAATGAACAACTTCATCTCTCTCACTCTCTCTGTGCAATACATCATGTCCTTTACTTTTGGGGGTAAATTGCATTCTCATGGCCAGAAAAAAGCAAGTATACATCAGAAGCAACCAAGGACAAACGCCTGGAATAAACCAAAGATGCATATAAAGAATCAAGAAGAAACAATGAAAGATCAACAAAATAGAAGAAACAAAAACTAGCAACTACCCAAGAGTTATTTCCTTTTTGCTTCCACTTTAGAGCTTTTATACTTTCTTTTATCCAACTTAGAAGAATGATTGTCATTATCGACTTTCAACCATGAAACCCAAAATGGACAAACCAATGAGAAGTAGGGAATCCAGATACATTACCAATCAATGAGAGTAAATAAATTCCTTTGTATCCCTTAACGATCAAGGCATTTTATATTTTGCATTCAAGTTTTGTTGATTTGACCCCACAAAAAGTCACAAAATTGCCCTAAGGAGCTTCGAACATCAGTCAAAGTAAAAAAATTCTGAGCGTTATCTTCTCCTTGTGAGTTGACAGAATTACCAATAAATGCAAAGACGCTGGAATCAATTGCAAAGCAAAATTACATTTACTAATACAAATCTACTTGTTTTATTAACTCTTAATTTGATCAATTCTTTTGATTAGCAAACTAGTAAAATAAATGGCATGTGGTACTAGCTTTTTACCCCACTGATCGAATGTTCTGCCTCCGCCCCCCTACAATAACCAAATTATGAGCTTGCTCAGATTACTTCGTTGCATTACCTCCAAATTCAGTCTTCTCTGATCTTTTTTTGGGCTAAAAGTTCAGTCTTTCCTACTGGTATAAATTTTAATTGGCGTGTTTCGGCAAAATCAAATTTTTGAACATTTTGCATCACAAAGAGTCTTCTTCCTAGCAGGCATACCAGTTCAAGAATAACAGCAATACGCAGAAACCCCCCATACCAAAGACGCAAAAACTGATTGGCTCAAAAGAGTACGAATTGGGTTTTTCTAGCTCAGATCCATCGACTAAAACAATTGCTATTGATATGCAAATGAATAGCATTCCAAAACGCCTTTGAATTTGAACTAAAGATTCCATTTAGTAGGAGAATTGAAGCAACAAACAATGAAAATTAAAGATAGAGGGATTTAGGGTTGCTTACTTGATCCGGGAGAAAAGCGGGAGGGGAGAGGAGAAAGTGAGTGATTTGAGGAAGCCATCGTAATCAGACGACGAAGAACGTACTCCGACGAAGAACGTACTCGAAGAAACACTTTGGGAACCCCGCAGACAAGAATTTGCCATTTTGTAGAGAGAGAGAGAGAGAGAGAGAGAGAGAGAGAGAGAGAGTCCCTAATTCTATTGTGTAGCAATGTAGATGTATACGAGAGAGAGAGAGAAAGAGAGGGGGCAGTTGGGGCGGAGAATACTACGAGGGGCGAGAGAGAGCGAGATGTGCGGGTTGGGGCGGAGTATACGAGAGCCGGGTTCTTCTCTTGATGGTGAATAAGGAAAAAAATTTGTATGCTGGGTGCGTAACACGTGGTTGAGTCTATGTGGTACTCGAACGTTCATTCACATTATTCAAAAACTAGCGTTGTACCCGTGCTATGCACGGGCAAGATTAACATTCACGTCCAAATATATGTACATGGTATAATATGTAGTATGTGGATCAAGAACGTATGCGCATAATATATGTAGAATAAGATAATAGTAGCATGTGAACATTAGATAGGAGATAAAAGCCAAATAAGCAAACCAAATTTTTAGGTGCTTGTACGGATTCTGAATTTAGCAGTTTTTTACCTGGAATAGGACGGAACGGAATCCTATGTAATTACCCAAAAAGTGTGAAGTAAGAGAGGAAAAAAACAGACATAAAATAGACATATAGGTAAGAAGCATACCATTTTTTCTAGTACTCATATGAAATATGAATTGAGCAGTTTTTTTCACCTCATGACTGTCAAAAAAATAAATAAATAAAGTTTGCATTGTAATTGTTTGCGTGCATCGAACGGGCACAATGCTAGTAAAAAAAGAAGTGCAAAAGGGAGACGAACCTCAAAGTGAAATACCTGGTAGATGGCTCATTTTTTTTTCCCGATGAGATGTAAACTGTCGGTAAGTAAAACACTTAATAAAAGTGAACGTATCAAAGGGATAAATTGATGAGGGAAAAGTGAAGTAAAACACTTAATAAATCAAAAGAATAAGAAAAGTACTTGCACTAAAACCTGAGAAGGAAATTGTACTCATGAGGAAAGTGAGACGAAGAGGGAAAGGAAGAGAGACCTAATTGGAAATTGGTAGACGTGCAGCGGTTGCTTAGGCAATGGCAGTTACGGATGGTGTGATGCCATGGTGCATCAATTGTAAATGAAGGCAAGAGAGTGGAAGAAGTGAACGTGGGGAGGTTGCCAGCAGTTTCCAATCATGTTTTTCCCCCCCTTAATTAACTGACGTTCACCAAGTTTGGAATGGGAGAACCAATAGTTATGTGTCACCTATTTAATTTAAGAATTAATAATTACAAATTCTAGAAAATTAGGAATTGGGGTTTGAAAGCTTTCGAGGGGGTCAACTACATTGCTATACTATATTGATTGATGATGATATATTGTACGGCCCGGATTGAAACTCTTTCTCTCTCTCTTATTTCTCTCTCCATAATTCGGACCATCCAAAATCGAAATCGATAACTGAATGAAGTGCGCCCGGATACCATGTGGTACCCGCTGGGCACTGGAAACTCGTTCGTGAATGAGAGAGATTCAGTCCATTCCTTCCAACCCTTTCAATATGGCTAAATTTAAACAGCTCGAGGTGTACTCTTGAATGGCTAGAAAGAAAGCCAAATTTAGTCTTCTCCTTAATTTTTACTAAAAATAATTCATTCACTAACCTATCACTACAAAATGAAAAAAAAAAACAAATATTAACTTGAAAATTAACATTTAGCACTAACTTGCTCCTAATTTATTATTTAACCTATGCATGATGGATGCTTTTATACAGCTTTCATCTTATTTGCTCACTCTCCTCATTAATCCCGCTCCTTCCCTTCCCACCTACTCCCTCCGTTCCTAAATGATAATCTCATTCTCCCTTACCTTTTTTCAAATAAAAAAAATGAAATACTTCCATGTATAATTTTTAAATTTTTTTTGCTCTGGTGCGAAAAAATCCGAAAAATTATGCATGGAAGTACTTAATTTTTTTATTTGAAAAATGACACGACTTTTCGTAGTGGACTATCAATTTAGGAACGGAGGAAGTATTAATGTCCCCACTCTTGTGAAATTGGGTAATTTTGGCCACTATTGCTCGAATTTCACCTTCGCGAAATTCAATTCGTTGACAGAGCCGGCTCATAGATTTCGGAGGCCTAAATCGAACTTATTAAACGAGGCCTACCCTATATTTCGCATACAAAAATTGGGCCCTAAATTCCATTTTCTGTATGGTGAGTTTAAACAAGTCTAG
>JAXBDA010003863.1:0-32029 GCA_036023075.1 Gaultheria prostrata | reverse complement strand
CTCTTTTCATTCACATATCCGATCGGCATCAAGAAGGCGATGGACGGCGGCAGCGGTGTGGTGCTCTGTGTCGAAGTCATGGATCTCGACGTCCAGGTGTTTTTGGTCCGCTTTACCAATTGATAAGCGGCCCTGCGTGGGACTCTTGGACGGCGACGAGGTCGGCTCTTGGTATGTTCCTTCCCTCTGTCTCTCTCTCTCTCTCTCTCTCTCCACTCTCTTTTTTCTACCCCCTAACCTCGCCGCCTACGCCGATCTCGGTTGTGCTTCCCCTGCCCTTCTCTTGCTCTCCGGTTTGGTTCTCTCTTGGGTTTTCCGATCATGGCCTAACGGCGTGGGGTTCTGGTTTGGGGTTGGGTGGCATGATTGGCGTGGCTCGCACCGTGGTCATTGTTGGATGGCTCGGTTATCGCTTAACGGCTCGGTGAGCATCCGTGGCAGGTGGTTTTGTTTGGGCTCTGGGTTGTACCCTCGTTTGGGTGGCCAGTGGTGGCGTGGTGGTGTCCGTTGGTGCCTGTCTGGTGGTGGTGGTTCGCTTTCCTGTCGGATCTGGTTGTTGGCGGTTGATGTTGTTGCTCTTGGGTTAGGTTTCGGGTTTTCTTTGGGCTGGTTTTTCATTGTATCATTTGGGCGTTTTAGGCTTGTTTAGGTGTTTTGATCTTCATTGTTCTACTTGGGTTATTGAGGCCCTCAGGTGTTATGGGCTTTGCCTATTAGTGTATTGTCCAACTTTTGGTTGGATCCCCTTCCCCCGACTTGATGTACCCCTGTCAAGTTTAATAAAACTCTTTTTGCCGATCAAAAAAAAAATATTCATTCCATTAATGAACATATAAAGGAAAAAGATTATATATTAAAATAAAAAAGTAACATGCTATAATATTTTACCATTGAACACCTAAATTCCAACATAATTAAAGGAAATAACTAAACAATGAACTTTTTTTCAATGTGTTTAACCCACACCAACAAGAAAACATCAAAGGATTTTTTTTTTAAAGTAGGAACCATCAACATGATCTATAAGTAATATTATATGGATCATTCGGTTTCGGTTTGGGTATGGGTTTGGCCGTATATTTGCTAAGACCAAACCCAAATCCAAACCTGCCGGGTATCATGTTTCGAAAACCAAACCCACCCCATGGAAAGGAAAAAAATAGAAAAACCTTTCCGATAGGATCGATTTGGTTTGGGTATTCATTGGTTTCGGGTGAAATTGTCATTCCTAGGTACTTGGACAGGTGATTCCAAAAACTGCTGTATAAGTGCGAATGTTTGGAAAGCTAACAATTTTGATGGATAACTACTGCATACTCTCTCCGTTCTCAATTGCTAGTCTTCTTTTTGTAGATGTTCAAAAAGAATGTTCACTTTGGAAAGTCAAAATAAAAAATAGGAGTACAACATTACTCTTTCATCCTTTTTTTAAAATATATTTAAGTGTCATGTCAACCAAATAATAAATTGAGATAAATTGAGAAAATTAAACCCAATTAAATGTTTCATCATTTTCCTCGTAAAAACCCTTTTGGGATTTTTCCCAAAAGGCAAATTGGGGCCCGAGAGAGTAATATTTTGACTTGGTCTTGCTTTAGTTTTTTTTTTTTTTTGATAGACTGTTCTTGCTTTGAAGTCCATTTAGCCTATGCGTGAAAGTAACCAACTCTAAAAGGGGTGTTTGAGAGCCTCATTTTCAGTTTTTCATTTTATCTTTTTGGTTTTTTAGCTTTTTAGATTATGGTGAGAATATGTTTTGAATCTGGTAGGAGTATTTAGGAGAAATGTGCAGAATGCAATTTGCAATAGGAGTAGTGTTTGGAAGATATGTCCAGAATACATTTTATAGGTCATTTTCTCAATCAAAATGGGAAAAGTGAAAAATGAGAAGTCAAAAAGTTCTTTCCAACCTACTTCTGACTTCTCTTCTCTAACATCAAAAATTGATACTTAACTCATTTTGTGAGAATTCATTTTGAGAATGAGTTACCAAACATGCAAAAGAAGAAAATCAAAAAATCAAGTCAAAAAAGAAGTGGCCAAACACCGCCAAAATGTGTGGCTTTTTTATGGAAATGCCACAATATACGAATGTGTGGCTTTAAAACACCAGACATTTGGGAAATTACTTCCCAGTTCCCACATTTTAAATTTGCTCTCACTTAAAGTTTCAGTTTCAATTTCATTTGTCAATAATTTGTAGGGTCACTTCACATCTACGCATCAGCGTGTGAAACGATTGTGGGAGGATTGTAGGGATTAGTTTATGTTGCGCGTAAATTGCCTGGGGCACCTGCATCACCAAAAGTATTTAAAAATATATATAATGCCAAATGGTGTGCAGGTGGTCCATATAATGAGCACACTAGGTAGAGTTTTTTTCTTTTTCTTTTTTTCAAGGGAACACTAGATAAACTTCATGTACCCCATTCATTCATTTTTTTATTTAGTGTCTTGGACACCATGACAAATTTTTTTTTCTTGTTGCAGAATTATTTAAAATTCGTACTTCAACACTGAGATTGTTTTATATTTTCCAAATGAGATGAATGTATTTTGCTTCAAATCAATTGTAACAGCGAAGAACGATTTATTAATCAATTATAAAGGATACAAATATTTAATCAGATAAGAGCACGACGGCATCATAACAAGAAGATAACATTCTAACATGGTTGACACGCTACTCTTGTGACGTACAATCATATGGCTTTCAAATCCATAGAAAAGAGGAACCAACGAGAGTTGATCTCTCTCTAACAGTTTATTAATACGCGTAAGAGAAAATCCATATTCGAAATACTAGAATCCTACTATTATTCATCTGTGAAGCTAATTAGAAACGGCTGGCTTAGCTCTGACACTGGCAAGTGTGGCAGTGAAGTAGGCAACCAACTTTTCTCTTGGGGGCCGGCAAGACTTCTTTGATGAGTGGAATTTGGATGAAGTTTTGAGACCACTCATGGAGGCAAGGGAATTTCTCTGCATCGAGCAGTTTCATCTCTCCAACTTGTTCCATTTTTTTTTTGCGCCAAGCCAAAGAGGGATCCATCCAACTGCTAAATCCAGAAAGCCTATCTTTTCGCCTCCGAAAAACGTTTTTCCTTCTATCTGTCTCTCAAGAAATGATGGTGATTCTTTTGCAGACTCTATTGCCTTCTCCTTTTCTTCTCCTTCAACACACAGACACACTGAACCTGAATAAGAATCCTTCGATTTCATTAGCGTGTTTCTATGGGAAACAAGACCCTGGAGGGCGCTCCTTGCAAGGCGGCCCTATAAGGTGTTGAAGTGTGAAGTCTGATTTACTTCAATAGTTCCGGTCCTGACCATTGTAAGTTGGTCCTGACCATCAGTGAAGAAACGAAGCTCTGAAAAATTGGTCCTGACCAAGGTTGAGTCGGTCCAGACCGTCAGTGAAGAAAATAAGGTTCTGAATTTTTGGTCCTGACTAAGGTGTTTTCGGTCAGGACCATAGTGGCGGTTTTTGAACATGTTTTTAGGGTTTCGGTGTATGTGCTTGCTTGTGTCTATAAAAGCAAAGCTAGGGCAACCTCCAATTGTAACTGTTGTTCATCTTTCATCATAGTGAAACCCCCCAGTACCCCGTGAAGTAAGATTAAGCAATTTGCTTAAGTCCAAACCACGTATATCGCGTGTCTTGTTCTTTGTTCTTTTCGATTGCTTGCATATTTTCTGCGTGAGATTGTTCTTCTTGCCCTTACAACTGGTATCAGAGCGCCCAGGTTGAGTGGGAGCATCAATGACAGGAGAAGACGTCGGAAAAGTTTGCGGAATCGAAAGGTTCGATGGAAGCGACTACAGATATTGGAAGATGCAGATAGGGGATTATCTGTACGGGAAGGGTTTGAATGGTCCGTATGATGGAACGAAGCCCGCGGATATGTCAGATGAGGATTGGAGTACCTTAGACAGAAAGGTTTTGGGGATCATTCGACTGACGTTGACGAAGTCAGTGGCTTACAACGTTGCGAAGGAAAAGACTATCAAAGAGATGATGGCGGTCTTGTCAAGCATGTATGAAAAACCTTCCGCCAACAATAAGGTATATCTCATGAAGAGGTTATTTAATCTTAAGATGACTGATGGAACCCCTGTTACAACTCATCTTAATGAGTTTAATACTATTACCAATCAATTGTCGTCTGTTTCAATTGATTTTGATGATGAGATACGTGCCTTGATTGTTTTGGCTTCTTTACCCAATAGTTGGGAATCTATGCGTATGGTTGTTAGTAACTCTGCAGGCAAGGAGAAGCTTAAATATGATGACATTTGAGATTTAATCTTGAGTGAAGAGGTTCGTAGGAAAGATTCTAGAGAAACCTATGCGTCTAGTTCTGGTTCCGCGTTGAGTACCGAGAATAGAGGTAGGGGGTCTGAAAGGGGTTCAGGCAACAGGAATAGGTCAAAATCCAAGAAGCAAAGGAGCAAGTCTAGAACAGGTCAACAGAAGGTCGAATGTTGGAATTGTGGCAAGATGGGTCACTACAGAAGAAACTGTAAGGAGTCGAGAAAGCAAAATGATTCTGCTAATGTTGTTGCAGGTGATAATCATGATGCTTTGCTCCTTTCGGTTGACAGTCCGATGGACTCTTGGGTTTTGGACTCAGGAGTTTCTTTTCATACCACTGCGCACAGAGAAATTATCAAGAAGTTTGTTCCGGGTAATTTTGGGAAGTTGTATTTGGCTGACGGTGAGGCGTTGGATATTGTGGGTATGGGAGATGTTCAAATCAGACTGCCAAATGGATCTCCATGGCTACTGCAGAAAGTCTGATATATTCCTAAGTTGATGAGGAATTTGATTTCTGTAGGGCAACTTGACGCTGAAGGACATATGGTTGCTTTTGATGGTGATCGTTGGAAGGTTACAAAGGGAGCATTGGTTGTGGCTCGTGGGGTCAAGATAGGGACACTGTACATGACAGAGAGCACAAGGGATACAGTTGCAATTGCTGATGCGACTGACGATGCTGGCCTATGGCACCGCAGGCTGGGTCATATGAGTGAAAAGGGGATGAAGGTACTGTTGTCCAATGGAAAACTTCCAGGGTTGAAGTCAGATGAGTTTGGTTTGTGTGAGAGCTGTATATTTGGGAAGCAGAAGAAGGTCAGCTTCTTGAAGATTGGCAGACCACCGAAGCCACGAAAATTGGAGTTAGTGCACACAGATTTGTGGGGCCCTTCTCCAGTTCAATCCATTGGAGGTTCAAGGTACTACATCAGTTTCGTCGATGACTCGAGCAGGAAGGTATGGGTTTATTTCTGAAATATAAATCCGATGCTTTTAATGCTTTTATGATGTGGAAAGCAGCGGTGGAGAATGAAACCGGTCTAAGACTGAAATGTCTAAGGTCGGATAATAGAGGTAAATATGATGGGATGTTCAAGAAGTACTGTCAGGCTAAGGGGATTAGGATGGAAAAGACTATCCCAGGGACACCTCAGCAAAATGGTGTCGCTGAGCGCATGAACAAGACTTTGAACGAGCGAGCACGAAGCATGAGGTTGCATGCTGGATTACCAGAAACTTTTTGGGCTGATGCTGTAAGCACTGCGGCTTACTTGATAAATCGAGGACCATCAGTTCCTATGAATTTCAGACTGCCCGAGGAGGTTTGGAGCGGAAAGGAGGTAAAACTTTCGTTCCTTAAAGTTTTTGGTTGCGTATCATATGTTCACATTGACTCTGATGCTCGTAATAAATTAGAAGCTAAATCTAATAAATATTTTTTTATTGGATATGGCGACGAGGAATTCGGCTATCGATTTTGGGATGCGCAAAATCGAAAGATTGTGAGAAGCCAAAATATGATATTCAATGAGCAGGTTATGTACAAGGATAGAGACAGGACAAAACATGTTGAGTCTGTGCCAGAGGTGGAGAAACAGGATGTGGTTGATTTGGATGATTTGTCTGAGGGTTTTGTGCCAGACAAATGCCAGGAGGATGAAGATAATGTTATTCCGCAAGCGGGACTGAGTAAGCCAACTACTGTTGTCCGAAAATCTTCCAGGGTTAATAAATCACCACAACGTTTTTCACCGTCTTTGTACTACTTATTGCTCACTGATGCTGGTGAATCAGAGTATTATGATGAGGCTTTGCAGAGTGAGAGTTCAATCAAGTGGGAGTTGGCCATGAAGGATGAGATGAGCTCTTTGTTGACAAACCAGACGTGGGAGTTGACAGAATTGCCAGCCGGTAAGAAAGCTCTTCATAATAAGTGGGTTTACAGATTGAAAGAGAAGCCTTATGGTAGCAAGCGCTACAAGGCTCGGTTGGTGGTCAAAGGCTTTCAGCAGAAGGAAGGGATTGACTACACCGATATATTTTCTCCAGTTGTGAAGATGACAACAATACGGTTGGTATTGGGTATTGTGGCTGCTGAAGGGTTGTATTTGGAGCAGTTGGATGTGAAGACTGTGTTTCTCCATGGGGATTTGGAGGAGGACATCTACATGCATCAGCCACAAGGCTTTGCAGTGAAAGGGAAGGAGAAGATGGTTTGCAAACTGGGCAAAAGCTTGTATGGGTTGAAGCAAGCTCCGAGGCAGTGGTACAAGAAGTTTGATAACTTCATGTGCAGCAATGGGTTTAAACGGCTGGAGGCGGATCATTGTTGCTATACCAAAGGGACAGGCAAGTCTTATGTTATTTTGTTGCTATATGTTGATGACATGCTGGTAGCAGGGTCTGATATGGGGGAGATCAACAAAGTAAATAAGACGTTGTCGAAGCAGTTTGCAATGAAGGATTTGGGAGCGGCTAAACAAATCCTTGGAATGAGAATTATCCGAGATGGAGCAAATGGGACTTTGAAGCTATCACAGGCAGAGTATATCAAAAAGGTGCTCAAGAGGTTTAGCATGGGTGATGCGAAACCTGTTGGAACACCTTTGGCTAGTCATTTTAGACTAACCAAGGATCAATCGCCGAAAACAGATGAGGAGCGGGACTACATGGATAAGGTTCCGTATGCATCTACAATTGGAAGCTTAATGTACGCTATGGTTTGCACACGTCCTGATATTGCGCAAGCAGTGGGAGTGGTGAGTAGGTACATGAGTAATCCGGGTAAGCAGCATTGGGAAGCAGTGAAATGGGTGTTGAGATATTTGTGCGGTTCAACAGATGTCTCTCTGTGCTTTACAAAGGCTGGCTTGAAGCTGCAAGGTTATGTGGATGCGGACTTGGCGGGTGACATGGATAGTTGGAAGAGTACTACCGGATTTGTGTATACTTTGGGTGGTACGGCTGTGAGTTGGGGTTCTAAGCTTCAGAAAATTGTTGCTCTATCAACTACGGAAGCCGAGTATGTGGCAGTCACAGAAGCTGGAAAGGAAATGGTATGGTTGCAAGGGTTGCTTGATGAATTGGGGAAAACGGTAGAGAAAGGTGTGTTACATAGCGATAGCCAGAGTACTATCTTTCTTGCCAAGAATCCGGCTTTTCATTCGAGAACAAAACACATCCAATTGAGGTATCATTTCATTCGTTCTCTACTAGACAATAGGGAGTTGTTACTTGAGAAGATTAGTGGTGCCAAGAATCCAGTAGATATGTTGACGAAGGTTGTGACTGTTGGCAAGCTGAAGCACAGCTTCAGTTGGTCTCCAAGCTTGAGCATGTGGAGATGGGTGCTGGTGGTGTTGATGAATGTTGGTGGCGGCTGAAGTCCTTTGATGATTGAAGGGTTGACCTGAATCAGTCTTCAAGTGGGAGATTGTTGAAGTGTGAAGTCTGATTTACTTCAATAGTTCCGGTCCTGACCATTGTAAGTTGGTCCTGACCATCAGTGAAGAAACGAAGCTCTGAAAAATTGGTCCTGACCAAGGTTGAGTCGGTCCTGACCGTCAGTGAAGAAAATAAGGTTCTGAATTTTTGGTCCTGACCAAGGTGTTTTCGGTCAGGACCATAGTGGCGGTTTTTGAACATGTTTTTAGGGTTTTGGTGTATGAGCTTGCTTGTGTCTATAAAAGCAAAGCTAGGGCAACCTCCAATTGTAACTGTTGTTCATCTTTCATCATAGTGAAACCCCCCAGTACCCCGTGGAGTAAGATTAAGCAATTTGCTTAAGTCCGAACCACGTATATCGCGTGCCTTGTTCTTTGTTCTTTTCGATTGCTTGCATATTTTCTGCGTGAGATTGTTCTTCTTGCCCTTACATAAGGCATATCTGGATCGTCCATCTTCGCAATCGATAGTTCAGATCCGTTGTTACTTTCTTCCTTGTAAAAGTGCTCTCTTATTAGTAAAAATGCATTTGCGATCTGAACTGTCGATTGCAGAAATGGATAGTCTGGATGCGCCCAAGTCCCAACAGACCCTGGGTCTGTTTCTATGCTCGTGAGCAGCTCGTGGCTTGGCTCGGCTTGGCTCGTTAAGTAATCGAGCCAAGCTCGAGCTTGATTTTTTGGATTGTTTAGTTAACGAGCTTGTTAAGGCTCGGCTCGATTATATAGGCTCGGCTCATTTAAGAAGGCTCGTTACGTAAATTACCATGGCTCGGCTCGTTAAGGGCTCGGCTCGTTTATGACCGAGCCGAGTTCGAGCTCTATTTTTCGGCTCGTTTACTTACCGAGCCGAGCTCGAACACTACAAAACTCAGCTCTGCCAGGCTCGGCTCGTTTGCACCCCTGAGAACCAAACACACTGATCGCCAGATCCACAAATTATATAATGTGAGCGTGCTTAGAGTATTTATGTGAGTGTGTAGTTTTAGAATTTGTCATATGATAGAGCCATCCAACACAATTTCTTTATACATTTTGTGTCCCCATCAGGATTTTAAATCATGTTAGAAAGCGTAACGATATCAGGTGATACAACTATATATATGACCGATATCCAATCATATTAGTCCGCATCAGTTGACATATAAGCAGGGTCGGCCCAGGCCTGGGCCTAGGCACTCAAAAAACCCCCAAAATTGGGGCACTCCCATTATTTTTAGTACTAGTATGCATAGGTAGGAGTCTTTTATAGCCCAATAGGAAAATAAAAAAGATCTAAAGCAATTGTAATGAACATTGGGCCTTTAGGTGCAAACTAAAACAAACCAAGAAAGGAAAAAGTCTAGTTGAGATTGAAAACTAGTGAAATTGAAAAGAGTTTGTGCAGATTTAATCATAAATTTGGCATGAAAATGTTTTTCAAAACAGAGGGGATGGGGACAAGAAAGCAGGGGCTGGATTTGTTTGAACCTATGGAAATAATCAAAGCATATTGAACAGAAGAACTGAGAAGCATAGACAAATTTTAGAATTGAGAAAGAATTTTTGTGATGATCTTAACAGAAACCAACCCAAAAAAATTATTTTACATGAAAAGGTGTTGGAAACAGATCATGGAAAAGGGTGTAGACAGGAAAACAAAACAAGACAATGTATTAAAACAAAAACAAAAAGAATTAGACCATATTCTTTTATTTTACGTTTGTACAGGGAAAAAATCAATTATTACAGACAGCGAGTGAGCGTTGCACATCATTGGAACTTTTTAGAGATTGTTAATTTTTTAGTTGTTCTTGCCGGCGATTGAGATTATAATTCGTACTCTTTTTTATTAATACTCGTTGCTGGAATTTTTTTTAAGCGTTCTATTCTTAGGGCACAATTTTTAGACTAGGCCTAAGACACTCGAAACCCTTGGACCGGCCCTGGGTTTAGCATGAAATGTATTTCCTCACAGTGGACTAACTTTGTTTTCAATGACTACATTCGGATATCAATTTTCTTCTTTGCAGAGTCTCTTGCAAACAAAAAGATCACAGCCCGGCGCCAGCCATTAAGTGATAGCAGCTAGAAGTTAATTATCAATTTTCTTCTTTGCAGAGTCTCTTAAAGTAAGGAGGCGCTTCGTTTGAAATGCAACTTAATTATCGCCAGCCACAAAAAATGACATGCATAATGCTTGCTTGCAATACGATATAGTAAATCATAGAATGTGAAGTACTTACAAACCACTAAAGGGGGCATTCCCTCTTGTGAAGAATAAGAACTGTCTAAAAAAGCTAACAGAAACCTAAAAGACAAGGGCATTTCCCAGCATAACGTACACCATATCACCAAATTGTGTATTTTTTCCAAATATCTCCACTACATCAATTCATAAACATTTCTCGAAAGCCATTAGAAATTGTGAATTTTTTTCCAAATTGAAGCCAACAAACCATAAGATACAAATAAAAACTTCATACGTTTCGACATTTTGTAATCCGAAAGTTACAAAAATTTCGACATGGAGATTGAATTCGACATTTAATTATCAATTTTCTTTGGAAGGAGGCTTGTAGTTTTACTTTGGCACCTGGCACGTTGTGAATGGCATGTGAATATCCCATGAATTCCAAACTAACTTTCAAACATACCCGCAAAAAATATTTTCTAAACTTGGTAATTGGGCCTTATAATTAACAGGTATAAATATTAAACTTTTTCCTATCTTAAATAGAAATACTTTTCTTGGTCAAATGGAAAGCTTAACGTAATCTGAGTTCGAATCTTGTCCTAACACTTCCTTTTAAGTGTTTATTTGTCAAAAAAATTTATCGTAGGAATTTAGAGATGTCACGTATTGAATTTGTGTCAAAGACAACCCAAGAAGACATACATGTAACTAGAACCAAAACATATTCATTGTTCAATATGGACTAACAGAATATATGCACAAGTTTTACCATTGTTGTTTATATGTAAAAATATATAAGGACCCACTTGGCGATTGGGCCTAAGGCCTCCAAATATCTTGGGCCGGCCCTGACTTTACATTCTTATTTCTCACATTCTACCCTATTTGGGTTCTAAAAATGTTATGAATCGATTACCTCTTGTGAATAAAAAGTTACAATTTTTTTTTTGTATAAAAGTTATGGAACTCATCAAAAAGTTATGAATCATAGAGAAAATGTTATGAATCATATCTTTGAAAAGTTAAGAATTTTTAATATAAAAGTTACGGGACACTAAAAAATATTACGATTCTAATGAGGTAGCACAATATAGATCATACTATATGTGCATATGGTATACACCTTTAATGAGTGTGTATTGTAGTCATTCCCAAACAAAATAAACATGTGAGAGTTTAGTCTAAAGAAATAGAACAAATTAAAGTCTCGGAATTAATCGAGGTTTATGCAAGTCGATCCAGACATCCGGTTATAAAAATAAAAAAAAAAACAATAAAAGAACAAAATGATTTCATTAACCCGGCCCTCTAGGGTTAAAATTCGGCTCTGCCTCCGCAACTGCCTGCTACTAGTAGTTGGCATCAATAAACAAGGAGGGAATTTGAGATGTTACCAGTGTAGAAAGGAGAGGGAGGCAACGTGCTATACCAGTTGTGCAAACAAAAACAAAAAAATTTAAAAAGTTATTTGTAACACTCTCTCGTATAAATGGATCCCTTATATGTGTAGGTCTTACCCCATGTGAAATGAGTGTTCAAAATAACCGTTCTATTGAAAATTCTCGTTGCAAACAACTTACCCTCTCTCTAGTTTAACGGCCAAGATTTAATATTCCTATCAATGGGCTAATATTGATTTTCATGTACGGTGTGTTTAAGACCATTTCGGTGTACCGGAGATGGAGTACTCCTGCAACAGTGTACCAGAGATGGAGTACTCCTGCAACAACAGAATAACACAAGGTATTCATGCATATTGCTAAGCGACAAGCACAATTTGCTTATACCCCAAACCACCTCAACACCCTAAACAACACACAAACACCAACCTCCCTTTCTCTATGTAAGTCCTATTGCAGTGGATAAAGAGAACCCATTTGGGAACTAATACAAATATTGAAACTCTAGCAATGGAGGAGGAGAAAGAGCTACCGGTGCCAGACCTCAACATGCCGTGCCATGTCAAAGCAATAAAGGTGGAGAAAGAGCTACCGGACCCAAACATGACTTGCCAGATCAAAGCAATGGAGGAGGAGAAGGAGCTACCAGACCTTAACATAACTGACCAAATCAAAGCAATGGAGGAGGAGAAAGAGCTACCAAACCTTCAGCCTTTTGATAGCTTATCTTCCCAAGTTGAGTTTCATGCTTGGCGGGTTTTGTTGGGTTCTTTTTCGTTTAATGGATAAATGAAGTTTTTATGAAAACAAAATCTCCAATACGAGAGTTTTATGCTTTTGGGTGGTTTTCTTTGAAATTTACCCGGGGATTTTAATATCTGTCTAGATATGCAATTGTAGTATACACAAGTCCAATTTCGATGAAATATATAATTGAAGGATTAAAGCTTAAGTAAGTGGAAAGAGTATGGTGAAAAGTTAAGTGAGAATTCCACCTAGGACCATGATTTAATTTCTAAAATTTGTAATCTACTGGGCTTCAGTTGACATCTCAAAGTGAGATTATTTAACAAGATATTAAACAGGCTTATGTACCCTGTGAATGGCTGGGAGCTTCTAGTTGGTGTTAGGAGGTGAAAAAGAAAATAGGAGAATGAGTTACTTTGAGTGGTGCAAAAGAACATCAATTTGTAATAACTTGGTGGCTGTTCATGGTAGCTATTTGTGTAATTGATAGATTAGAAACTTCAACGGTTGTCATGCAAGCTGGCCCAGACATCCGTTACTAAAAAAAAAACAATTGTCATGCATATATTTCGTATAGTTATCTTTCCGAGGACTATTGAATACTTGCTCATCTTTCGTAGTTTTCTTTATTTTCTTTCGAAGTTTGAATATAGTAGGATCACTGATTTTTTCAAGTTCAGAGCAAGGCATGGACGGATGAGAAGCACAATGCGTATCTAACTTCTTTGGAAGCATCATTTGTTAAGCAGTTGCATCATTCCTTGGGTTTACTGTCCGCAAGCTCAGAACAGAACTCTTATGATCCAAGTCCATCTCAGCAACTGCCACTGAGTGGTAGTTCTTCTTCTGTCCAGGTTAGACAATTAAATGATGTCGTTCAATATGTTTTGTGTATTTTTCTCCAGTTGTATACTTGTATAAGCTCTTAGATTTTGCCCCGGCTGAATTGTGTTATTAACCATGACAACAATAATCTTGTGTGCCAAGGACCGCAACCAAACACACACAAATACGGTTTGAGAGAATCTGTATTAACGTCTTTTAATCATGACTAATACAGTTAAGAAATTCCTAGAATTCTCCAAGAACACTCACATGCTCAAAAAACCTCCAATTTCGCTTACATCCCGAAGAACTACAAGTAAGACTAAGAACTTTGATGGAAAACTTTTGCAATTTCGGTGTTTCGTTACCAAATGAGGCCCAGTACCAATCAGTTGCACAGTATAATTTCTAGTGAACATTCTTAAAGTATGAAGGATTGATTGAAAAAGTCAGTACCTTAACAAATTCTCACCTGGTGTCCTTGTAGTTCTTTGCATAATTGGCATGGGTAACCCAAAGATTCCTTCAATTTTCTTGAGCTTCAAAATTTTGGAAAAGATTAATGGAATTAAATGGCTAGTCCCTCAAACTGTACAATGTATTAGTGGTATGTGTTCTATGGTTGTCATGCATTTCTTTCATATAGTAATCTTTCCGACGACTATTGAACACTTGCTCATGTTGCGATACTTGCTCATATCACATCTTTGTTCTTTATTTTCTTTCGAAGTTTGAATATATTAGGATAACTTATATTTATCTTGTTCAGTGCACGGCATGGACAAACCAGAAGCACAATGCGTATATAGCTTCTTTGGGATCATCATTTGTTAAGCAGTTGCATCGTTCCTTGGGTTTGCTCTCCTCGCGCTCAGAACAGAACTCTTGTGATCCAAGTCCATCTCAGCAACTGCCAATGAGTGGTACTCATTCTTGTGACCAGAATAGACAATAAAATGACTTCATTCTGTTTTGTGCATTTTTCTCCCATACGTGACCGTTAGGTTTCTGTCAGCTTCTTGTTAGACCAGTTCTTATTTAGCACAAGCTGGTATGCCGGTTTGCCCACTTGAATGTGTTGCAAGTACTGTGCATTCTTTAATCAATAGAATCGTATTAATTTACCAAGAAATCATTGAACATGTGAAAATATGTTTTACTGCTTTCCTTCATGGTTGGTAACTGTTGTGCATTTTTAGCAAAGCCACCACTTTCAGAATTTGCCAAATCCCGGCGTAATGCAAAATAAGGGAAATGGCTGCTGCCACTTTGGACTCACACATAAACTACATGCATTGGACAACTCAATTCATTGCTAAACCGGAACCTGGAGTAGAACACACAACCTCTTTGTTTTTGGTTCGTTCGAGTGACAAGTGACAACCTTAAATGATGAGCTCTCTCATGGGCACATCAGATATGCTTCGTCCCAAGCCGATTTGCGTTCTAGCTCCTATTTACTTTCTACAAGCTGTTTAATACCAAGGCATTGAAATTCCAAGCCATTTGCTCTTCACTAGTTTACTCTAACAGCTGCTGCGTGAAATATAACTCTGGTAATGCTGGCTGGGTATGTCCATTGTGATAATACAAAAAACGTTCTTACTGATTGAGGCTATTTTATGTTTAGGGTGTTCTAAATTTTAGAGGGATTAGGGATATATGCCTTTTGGGTTTCTAGCACATTTTTTAGCCGGTTCTTATGTCGCAAAAGGGTAATCTGTCCCCAGTTATCTGCAATTACTGCACATGCTTTCAATTGAACTATAGTTATTAACAGGAAACATTAGGCATCTCTGAAAACCTTGATGTGGATACCATTGTGAGCCATAGAAACATCATATCCTATGCATCCGAGATTACTGAAGCATCTAAACCCTCCCTTTTCAACGGCAGCTCAAATCCTATGCTTATTCGTTGGTTTCCTCCATTGATAGCGGGTGTGAAACTCAATACCGACGGATGCGTTTATGAAAGCAATGGAAAAGCAGGTTTTGGTGGCCTATTCAGAGACCATGAAGGCAAGTGGCTGTTAGGGTACTTTGGCAAGCTGAATGCTGTCTCAAGTTTGGAGGCCGAATTATGGGGTATTTACGGAGGACTCACCATCATGTTCGAGAAAGGCTACACCAACATTCAGATGGAATCAGACTCACCTGATGCAGTCAAACTAATCAATGAGGACTCTACTGCCTCTCATCGTAACAGCAATTTGATTGGAGACTCCCGAATGCTTCTAATGAGAACACAATCATGCCTCACGCACATCTTCCGTGAAGCTAACTCTAGCGCCGACCATTTGGCTCGTCTGGGTGCAGAGCAACTCGAGGATCTGGTGGTGACGGAAGAGTCACCGCAATCTGTTCGCATCTTCGTGCGTGATGACTGGCTCGGTAGGAGCCATGTTAGGGACTAGTTCCTTTTCATTTCTTGTATGAGCTTTAAGACTCTGTTTTCCTTTTAATGTTTTAAGTTTCCAAAGCACCAAAAAAGAAGAAGAATATATCACTGGAATATTTCCTGATTGGTTATTGTAGTGGTTGGGGATAAGTTGCATTTTAAGCAAAAGCAACTTACCTTAAGCGCAAGTGGTGGCTAGCTCCTACGGTAGAGCTCTTGGCCCCCCCACGCTGCATCCCGAGATCGAGTCTCACTCCCCCCCTCCCCCATGTAATAGATTAGGAATGATGAATGACAAAAAAAGAAAACTTACCTTAAGCATTTGCTAATCCTCTGCTGAATGCAAAACCGATTCATGCCAGCTGTTTTTTTTTGTTTGGTTCCGGTTGTTGTAATGAGGAACTTGAGCACAAAAGGATACCTGCAAAGTTTAGTTATTTAGGTGGGGTAAAATTTGGTGCAAAGTGTTTCGAGTTTTGGCACTTGGATCATAAATACCTGCAAAATTTCTTCTCAAGTTGGATTTGAATAGTTTTTCAATATTGGCTGCAAGCTAGATGAGACCTACAATGATATTAATCTACAGTTTTTACATTCAAATTATTACAAAAGCATATTGTAGTGTGTTGATCTTGAGAAATCAAAGTTAAGTGAGTACTCGAGGTTTTTAGTACAACAAGATTAATATGAGCGCAAAACCGGAAATCATAGATCAACAAGTGGGATATCTGTGGGCAATCTGATACTCCAGGACTATCGTTTGATGAGAATGGCTACTAAACTAGGCATGTCAATGAGAATTTGCTGAGTGCAAAAGAAAAAAGGAAATGTGATAATGAGATTACCGTGAGGCGAATCACTATGACGGAACCAGAAAACTGATCAGCAATCACGCAAAGGGGCAAAGATCAGCAAAGGTATCTCACACTGAAAAGGAGAATACAATGATCATATGAAGCCACAAAGCTTCTACTTTTCCAATGCAGTTCTAATAACGTTATTTACAGAACTGAAGAGTGAAGAAGCCATCAGAGGCAAGTGGTGGCTAGCTCATGCCGTTGAGCTCTTGGACATCCCATACTGCATCCCGAGATCGAGTCTCATTCCCCCTTCCTTAGGAACGAAAGACAAAAGAAGAAGAAGAAGAAGCCGTCAGAGCAGAAAAACAAAATAGAAGATACTAATTTGTTACCAAAACTATGTACTTTCATTTAAAGACGGTTTATTATGCTCCATTGAGAGAAACTGAACCAAAAAAAAACAAACAAACAAAAACGGCAACATCTTTTTCCTAAATTTGCAAATAGTTTCTAACTTTTATTTTTATAATTTCATAATTAAAAAAATTAGGAAATATTTACTAATGGTTAATGCTAATTGATGCCCCTCACCAAATAGATGTTATTAAATACTCTTGGAGCAATGCTAACACCAATCATAACATACTATGCACCATTTTGTTTCCTAATTTACCAACGCAACATCAATAGTTATTGTTCCGACAAAATTCCCTCGATCACAACACACATAAAGTATTGAGTACCGTATGACATAAGATCAATAAATATTTTTTTCCTAACCATGGCACTTGGCCTAATGTTTATGTAGTCTGGTCAACTATTTATCCCTGTCAAAAGGGAAAAAATCATAGGAGTAATTAGAAATAAATATAGTAATACTCCAATATATAAGTACTGTAGTAAAATTGGTGAAAAATCCTGGCCGTCCGTTTTTTGTTCTTGACCCACCTCCGAAGAAAGCCAACCAGCTAGGCTAGGTATTGTCGGCTACTCCGCCCGATAACGTCACCCCATTGCGTAGAGATAGCGATTTTTCAGAGAGAGAGAGAGAGAGAAGAAGAAGAAGAAGAGAAAGCTAGAGAGAGACAGAGAGAAAGCATCCATGGCCGACCACTCAGACGATTTAGACCAACTCCTTGACAGTAATCTCTCTCTCTCGTATGCCTATGTTCACATATACGTTGCTATCTTTGTGCGATGGATTGAATATCAAAAGTGTCCATTTATTACTAGGGAGAGAAGAAAATGAACAAATTCGCCGTAGTCCTAACACGAGTGCTCTTTTTGCACCATTGAAGTTGGGTTTTCACAATTCATGTCGAATTTCTTTGGTTTTGAGTTTCATGTGATGGTTGTATTTCGCCTCCTTAAATCTTGATAATTGGCGTAAAAAGCATCTTTTTTTTATTTTGGGTATATCATATATGAGCCATGATTTGAAGTGTGTTCGACGAGCCGTCGCCTTCCATGGAGTTTCTTTGCTAGCTCATGAAATCTGAGAAGAGACTTTTTTTTGTGTTTGTTTTCTGTGTGTAAATTGGGCAACTTGAATAGTGGTTAGTATTTTCCATTTATTTCACTTGGGTGGACATTATTACCGGGGGCAGCTGCAGGATTTTAGGAGTAACAAAATTGTAGGAGTATAAAAATATTTTTCATACAAAACAATAAATAAAATAAATATATTTACTTGGATTGAAACGTTATCGGGCCTAGTTTATTTTGTTTCATTGAACTATATGATCTACTTACTTTCAAATTTAAGTGAATTTTCATTTACTCTACAGTAGCAATCTATAATCAAGTCTTGGTAGTACTGTTACTAATTCTGCTTTCTCCTCCACAATATATGATTTGGGTTTTGTTCTAGCGATGATGGTTGTGTTGTTGCATTCATTTTGCGTGTGCATTGAGCATATATGGTTTTCTTTTTCTTTGGGCTGGGATATGGTTTGCCATGTTGCTTGCCAAACGATAATTGTGTACACAATGGGAAGTAAAATATAAGAATTTCAAGAAACCGGTGATGAAAAAGGGGTTCCAAGAAATTGGGGAAGAAAAACTCTTGAGACTTGAGAACGAATGACTCCGTCAACAGATAATCTGAATTAAGAGTGAAATTTTTTGGCAGCGTAAATTTGTCCTTTGAATTTTCACCAAGTAGACTACTTATTTCTTCATAAACCCTCTACTGGTTGGTGTTAAGTACTTGGTATATCACCTACAAGGTTAGTACATGTATGTGTGCATTTATCAACTTGAACTTTAATACCATTGACTATTTCAGGTGCTTTGGACGATTTCCAGAACCTCAATCTTACTTCTTCTGCTCAGAGGTCTCTCTCTCTCTCTCTCTCTCTCTCTCTCTCTCTCTCTCTCTCTCTGCGTGTGTGTCTTTGTGTGTGCGCTTGCTTGCTTGTGTGTTTGTAGGTATAAATCTCTATATGCTTGTGCGTGCAACTAGAATTATTAGATGTTTTGGGATTTCATTACTGGCTGTGAAGTAAAGACATAAACTTGGTGACAGGAGTGGAGATGGTGGTGAGAAGAACCCAGAGAGTTCCTCTATGCCAAGTGATGTCCAAGGATTGGGGATGGGTTTGCCTGACTTGCGAAGTAAGAAAAAGGGCAAGCAAAAGGTTTCAAAGGACTCACATGTATCTGAGGCACTTGATAAGCTGACTGAGCAGACTAGGGAGGCTGTCAAGGGTTTGGAGTCAATAGGTTCCAGACCTGGTGCAGGGGATATCGAGAACGATGCAATGATGGAGGATTGGGCGAAGCAGTTTGAGGAGCTTGCCGGGACTAAGGTATGTTGCTTAATTTCTGAAATCAGGGTTTTTATGTTTTGCATGCCGTAGTCATTGGATTTCAAGATTACTATGTGATTGGTAACTAAGTACTTAGTAACAGTAGAATTTGTGAACTCACTTAGAAACGTAATTTCTCTTCTCAATGTGAATCTGGAATCGTGATGGTGTTTATAATTAAGCGTTTGCTAATTGATTAATGGTTCATTTCCTGGGGCTTGTTTAACCTTCTCTGATAAGTTCGGTACATAATGGAAACATACTGTTATTGTTTACTTGAAGAAAACCCTTGAAAAAGACATCATCAGACGCCTTGTGGAAAAACATTTGAATTACGTAATCCACTTTTATAGTAAACTTCTCTATTATTAGCTGAGGTAAGAACGTCAATGGACCAGATCCAAATCCGGTCCGCTTACAAAAAAATCCAAATCTGGTGTCTGTAAATCCTTCCAAGTCAATCTGGATCCGAATCAGAAGAATCGGATATCCGTCCGTTCTTTCTTTCGGTCTGATTCGTTTAGGCCCCGTTTACTATCATTTATAATCTAACTTATTTAGCTTATTTGCTTAACAAAAGTTGATGAATGGTGTTTGGTATCAATTATGTATAATATCGCTTATTTAGCCTTTCTAGCTCATTTTAATCTCCAATTTGTAGCTGTTTTTGCTCATATGAAGTTGTAAAAGTATGTTTAACCGAAAAACACTAAATTCAAGAGTGTTTCTGTTTAATAATTAAGGTAACTTAGACATTTACTTGGTAAGAAGTTATAGAATAACTTATTTAACAAGTAGTCTGAACTTTTATTTTAGCTTATAGAAAGCTGCACCAAAAACATCTGCAACTTATTTTAGATTTTGTAAGTAGATAATCAAAACAATTTTAATCTGATAATCCAACTAATATGTCATAACAAACGGGGCCTTATCCTACTAAAAAAAGAAGCATGCAAGCAAAAAATCCATCACTTGAAATCTAGGAATCACATCTAAATATTCAACACTTGAGAAAACCTAAAGCAAGTTATCTGATCGGATTCGTAAACTGATTGAATTGGATATATGCGAATCTCGTCCGTTAGTTTTTGGATTTTCCGGATTGTATCAGATGCAGATCTAATCTGGTCCATTAACGGGTCTTAGCCGAGGCACTTGGGGTTCTCAAGGGGGAGAGAGGTGAAAATTGAACCTTGCGGCATTCTCTGATTTGGAATATTGAAACGTGGAAGAATCCGCAAAGAGTCATGACCCATTCCACTTGAAATGCACAGGCTGGGTGTCTAAATAGTGGAATGAGTATAGAATGGTTCTTAAGGCATGGACTACCTTTTAACTTTTAAATCAGAAAATCGAACTGCTTCAGTTATTAATTTTAGAAGGGATCAAACTATTGATGGTACAGCATCTTCCATGTAGCAACTTTGTGCCTGTTCAAAGAATTTTATGTCTTCCCCTCTGCTTGTTGCTATATAATTACCATGATTGCAGCCAAATAAATGTACAGGAAACCTTTTAGGTGACACAATTACGTGGCAGTACTTGTGACAATTTGCACACTTTGTGACAGAGGTTGTTGGATAGATTCCTTAAGCTAGGATAAGTCTGGTTTAAACATCGAAGAAACGTAATTACTTTTTCGAACTCAAAATCCTTGCCGATATAGCTCATCAGCTTGTGGGCTGATAGAAGTGGTAATAAAACAAATGTTTTTACCTGTTCTCGGATAGTTTAAAATCTGCAGTTACTCTGTGAGTTTTTCCCGTGCAATATCATAACTTTCCTGACAGAGTTACTCAGTAATGTTTTAGAGCTTCTAAAACACACTTCAAGCATCTTAGTAGGATTTACAAATTTATTTTCTTCAGACCAACGAGGGCCGGTCTTTGTCCGTGGTATTTCAGCTAGTATTTATCATAGTAATTGTTTCAATAATAGTTAGCACTATGAAGAATTTGTAGATGATGAAATTAAGTTGGCAGGACCGTTTGTTTCACCCCATGACAGGAGCATACTTAGACACAGGGTCATTGAGATTTGTTATGAAAATTCCAAGTAATAGACAATTGGTAAAAAAAGATGAGAAAGCCTTCTTAACTGGAAAGATTTTTTTGAAGATCTGATTTTTTTTTTTTGTAGATCTACTTTCAGTGTTAAATCCACCATTAGGAGGGAAAGGTACTCTAGCTTTTCCAGGAGAAAGTTATCTTTATTAGCCAAATTTGCAGCCTGCTTGTTATACTGAACACTCTAATCATTGATGACTCAGTGCCAAAGGGCAAAGGTTAAATACACTCTAGGAACTAGGGAGTGGCTAACATTTGTTAACAACCACCTTTTCCTGATGGCCACACTACTTGGACAGTTAGAACTCAACTGCGCGTAGATCTGCTCAGATCCACAGAATATCCTGATTCACGAAACAATCTCTGCAGAAAACCTAATCACAGAGCAGCAAATTCCATTTATGGTGTTGTCAGCTATTGCAAGCATTTGGCACGATTCACGATTCATGATTCAATTCGCAATTTGATTCACATTTCATGCATCCCCGGTACAAATCTTTGAGCACAACTATTTTGGGATAGAATTTGTAGTGAACCATTTTCTGCAAATCAGCTTAATTGTGTGGAGTCTGTATGTTGAGGACCAGCAGCCAGCTGTAAAAGGAGCCTTCACTACTTCACCGCTAACCTCTGCACATTCATGAAAGCGCCTGCTTCTCTCTGGATACCTCTTACTAGGGAAGTTCATTGGGTGCCATCAAAAGTCAGAGATGCTGCCTGCCTGCTGACACGAATCAAATCAAACCCACCCGAGCCTTGAGTCTCAAACAATTGGGAACTACATGGCAAGCCTCAAATCCCAAAAGTGCAAATCAAAACCAACTTTGAAAATGAATTTTCTTATAAATTTATATTTAAAATCAAGCTTCTTTCAGTTATGATTCCAAAAATAATAGATTGGTTTTTCTCGTTGGCGTGCCATAATAAAGTTCAAAATCACATGTATTTGGAGTTTTAAAGGGTTTTTTTTCCGTATTGGTAGAGTTTGACAATATGCACTACCAACCTGATTGTGGGTTATCCTGGTTGTGTGGTTTAAGGTAACTCTTCTAAAAAAAACTGTGGCAAAGTTTGGAATGTTTGCTTTGGCTTTCCTTTGATTAATGTTTTCCTAACGCACATCGTAGAATAAGGGTCTTTTGCCTGTTAGGAGCGCTAACTCATAATGACGAGTTGAAGGTGGATCATTTTGCTCTGTGTGTGTGTGTGATCTATAATTCATAAGCTCCTACAAAACCAGTACCCTTTTCCCCGGGAAAGAATATTGTTAAGTAAAATGTGTATTTTGGAACTGTCATTCTCGGTTTTTTTCCTTTAACAGGGGAAGAATTATTTTTATAACTATCAAAGGCAGTTGAAAGGTCCGGTGTTGCGGGAACCGTTGGGGAGTGTAGAGCTCACCTAGTCACGCATTTAGCTGATCCAACTATTTGCAACCATATCTATACTTGTTGTACTGTAGGACAACTTAGGAAGCTGGGCATCCGGGGGGTCCGCCTCTGAGGTGTTATTTGCCAAGGGTAATTAGTGTATTTTCTCCGATTAGTGACCCTGGACATGTACAATGTAGCGTTGGAAACTCGGTTGTATGATGTATCTCGTTTATTCTTCTTCATGATAGTGCTGCATTGCGATCAGGGATGTAGTCACGTAGCCCAATTTGGATGAACCATGAAATCTTATGTTCTTGTGTGTTTGTGCTTTCGGTACCTTTTGTTTTCTACATTGGTAGCCTTTAGTTGTCTTCGTAGGATGCTGCTCATTTCCTAACGTGAATAACATTCGAAGGGTTCACATTTTTCTTATGTGTATCTGTACATTAATGTCCAAGAAATATGTTGTGGTCTAAAGTTTTTGGGGGGTTTTCAAAGCTAAAGAAATGGGTGGAAGGGTCTATTCATTTCCTGGCTACCATCACTAAACAAGTTGCTGGTAATCTGGTATCCATAGCTGCATCTCTGTGATAGCATCATATTTGCAATACTTGGGAATTTTACCTATTACCAGCAGGGTTGCTCACTGCTCGAATGATCCATCTCTGATGCGTAGCTCATGTGATGTATGTGCCATGTGGCCGGATAGCCCATGACGGTGGGGTTGTTCACATGCTTTTTAACTCGAAACTAGGAAAGGACATAGTCGTAAAGACATCTTTGACCATAAAAGTTGGTGGTTATCTTAACATTGCCTACAATTCCGAGATGCGTATTCAAGAGCACTTATCATACAATGTGAAATCATAACAAGTTTGCCTTTTTTAACTATAGTTTTTGGTTTGCTACTGTGTGCTTCCTTGTTTCCATAACCTTTTGTGGTTTGATACCAAACATTGGCAATCTATGGGGGTTAGTGTTTATCTTTTCTATTTACGTAGGACATGGAGTCTATTGTGGAGACCATGATGCAACAACTTCTGTCAAAAGAAATCCTTCACGAGCCGATGAAAGAAATTGGAGAAAGATATCCAAAATGGTTGGAAGAGCATCAATCGAAATTAAGCAAAGAAGACTACGAGCGTTATTCCCGCCAATATGAGTTTATAAAGGATCTGATTCAAGTTTATGAAACTGAGCCAGGCAACTTCAACAAGATTGTTGACCTCATGCAGAAAATGCAAGAATGTGGCCAACCGCCCAACGATATTGTGCAAGAACTTGCTCCCGACTTTGATTTGTCAAGTCTTGGCCAATTGTAAGTATCCGAGTCTAATATTCCAAGCAATCTAAATTGTGTGTGCGTATTCAAAATGATTAACAGCATGTGTCTTTCTTGTGCAATGTTGTACATTTAGATGGGATTTCATTGTTGGAAAGGACAACAGAAAAAAATCTAGGTTTAGATTTGCTGGTTGTTTTTTCTTCAGCATTTAGTAAAAGTTGGAAGGTAGATAATTGTGTAAGAAGTTAACTTTTGTCATTGCCATTTGCCAGCCAACAACAATTACTGATTGTGCTCGAGTTTGTTGAGTATAACACTATATGAACCCGAAGGGTGGCACTCTATTAACTATCATACTTAGGTTGGGTACCGAAGGTAGATCATAAATACCCTCAAAGCATCCAAGAATTGGTATATGTGAATCAGTTTTCGGTCTAAGAGAGAACTCTTGCGTCATATTGCTATGGTTTGATATTAAACCAAACCAAACTGAGCCTTATGTCCCAAATCAATTGGGGTCGGCTACATGAATCATTTTCCTCCATTGAGCTCTGTCAAGTGTTGTTTGCTCACTTAGCCTAGTAGACTCAAATCCTTGCGCACGACCGCATCTAATGTCAATTTGGTTCTTCCCCTCCCCGGAACGTTACTATGCAAAACTATCCTATCCGCTCTCTTAACTATTGCATCCGCTGGCCTACGATAGACATGCCCAAACCACCTAAGCCTATTTTCCCTCAACTTCTCCTCTATAGGTACTACACCTACCATCTCGCGGACTGTTTCATTTCTAATCCTATCTCGTCTAGTCTTACCACACATCCATGGTTTGATATTATAGAGGGAAAAAAAACCCGATACAAGGAATAACAAGGCTATTCCCTGGAAGAGAGAGCTGATAAAATGAAACCAGGTAGCAAAGCAGAGAAATAACAGTAAATCAAATTTCTGAAGTCTAGAGCAAGTGTACTACGAGCATATTAAGGTATTCAGACCGTGGTACATTTGAAAATCCTATTGGAGATCAAGCCCAATTGATCCGAGTATTTTTCATTGCATGCCACGAGCTGAATCTTGTCTATTGTTCATCATAATTGGTCAAGGAGATTGATTTATTCATTAGCATGTGTTTGACTTTGCATTAGTTTTGCAATATTGGCATTTCTAATAAATGTGAGTTTTATAGTAGAGACGTAGAGTACTGATGGTATATGCCTTAGTACGATCTGAACAACTTGTTCCTCTTCTGCAGATCCCCAGAGATGCTTGAATCTCAACAGAACTGTTGTATAATGTGAGGCAATGACATTCCTATCGTCACTTGACCGCCCTTCATTTTCTTGTTCTCTCATATTATATTCTTGTGCAATATCTCTGCATAATAATTCTATTCAAATGGAATTAAGTTCTCAAATTCATGGACCCTGTTTTTTAAATTTATTTGGATGCCCAGTTTATGCTTCGCATGGTCGTCTCCTCTATATGGTGGAGGTTTTGTGGGGACTCGGCCTTTCTGAAGGGATTGAAGGCGCAAACCTAAAAGTGAAGCTGCTACATTTACTTTTTGGATTTTCTATTTTTTTTTTTGTCCTCTTAATAAATCTATCCAATTTGCACAGAAGGTCCCATCATTTTGTGTCCAGATGCATTGGGAACATATAGTTTGCACTTGAATCTTATGTTTCTCCACTAATCAAACGCGTTTGTTTCTTTGTTGGGTTCAACTTCTATGCCCCATTGTGGTTTTGCGGCACTGATGCCCAAAATAATTGTCCATTTGATGTCAAAATTATTTGCGTCATGTGATCATCTGTTAGGCAGTTAGAACAGGTAGCAAATTTCGTAATCCTATATGCCTCGTCTCTCGTGAGGAGACGAGTCGAGAGCTTCTCCCTCTCACACCCAAGAAAGAGCAGCAGCCCCAAATCGCTGCCCCTTCTCCGTCTTCTCCCTCCTCAGTCCGATCCTCCTCTATGGTTGAGAACTTGAGACCACCTTAGGTAGAGAGTTTCTCATTCTACTTGGTGTCTTCAATCTAAATTTTTTTTGCTCTTAATCTGATCGGTCAGAGCAGCCGATTCTCCTTGAGCTTCATGTAGATGATGATTTCTCCACTTAGCTTCACACGCGGATTGATGGGTTTCAACACCGTCGTCGGTTTTATGTTTGCTTTTTTTCTTTTGTATATTATGGCTTTGGTTTCTTGTATTTGCTTGGACTTATGGGTCCTCCTGTTAGTTATTTTTACTACTAGTTTTTGTGGCTCGAGATATGGTTTCTAATAAAAAACAGTTTGTGGTCCAGTAAATAAATCTTTGTAGTTCAGCGTATAAACTACTGTGGTTCATGTTATGAGATTTTGTAGTCCATTAATTCGTATATGAACTTTTGTGTTGGTGATGCAGAATATGAATTTTTGTGGTCTAACCTACAAATTTCTTGGTTTAAAATATTTAGGGCTTGTAACGGCTTGATTTTTCAGACGCGTTAATTAATTAATTTTTAAAAAATGATCAACATAATTAAATTGATTAAAACCTTACTCTTGATTAGTAGCAAATGAGTTTTGGCTGACGATGACGATAAAAAATAAAATAAAAATTACAAAGTTTGAGTCTTGACATATTACAACGTTAAACTTAAAAATTACTACATTTAGGATAGAACATAGCTCAAAATGGGGGAATCGGGGACTCTGCTTTTCGCCCAAAACGATGTTGTTTTGCTCATGTTGTTGGTACACTTCCAAAGCTTTCATGGGCCCTGTTTGAAGAGTTAATTTTCCAAAGTGCATAAATCCTAAACCTAATGCCTAAACCCGAAGTGCGTAAACCAACTATACCCTACCCCAAAGAGCCTACATCCCCTAAAATTGAACCCCAAAATTAACCCTCCAAACAAGGCTATGGAAGCTTTGGAGGTATACCAAAAAAATGCCCAAAACGACATCGTTTTGGGCGAAAAGCAAGGTCCCCGATTCCTTAAATGGGATATGGATTTCAGGCCTCATCTTGCTCTGTCTTATCGGCTACCTCCTCTGTCTGGTGGTACTGCTTGCTACCCTCTGTCTCTATACCTGGCATGAAACGCCAGAGCCAACAATAGCATCACGAGAGAATGACTCTCAATAGATAATCCCAACCCTTCTAATCCATACATTACACATAATAGATAAAAAACAAAAATCAATTATAAGAATGATAGTAAAGAAAAATCAGATCAATTTTCATTTACTAGTTCACCTATGTGAATTTTAAGGTTCTCCTCTCTGAGAAATCTTTCCTCCCCTAAACTCCATCTATGACCGTCTTTTGATCTAACACCCCTCTTATTGGCCTTGCACCGGGGTCTTAAATGAATCCACCTAGAATTTTGCTCCGTCATTAATGGAGCCCCGGTTAAAAATTGGTTTTTCAGAATTAGTTGATATATATATAAACTAGATTGTATATCTGCGTTATAGAAAAAAAATACTACTAGAAGGATAAACTAGATCTATTAGGATTCAAATTCTCTCCACAACATACGAAAGAGTACCCAATAAATCCTAGCTAGGTTGTACATCTCACGTAAACAATCCTAGAAATCCTTTGTGCAATAGGACTAAGCTAACAAGTATCCAATAAATCCTAGGTTTTTTATTTCCATCGGTATATATTCATGTTTCTATAAAAACCGAACTGAACCTAACCGAACCAAATCCTACACACATAAACTCTTCTATTCTCACTCTCTCTCCGATGAAGATGAAGAAGTCAGTAGTGCAGCAGCTGTTCCCCCTTTTCTACGTTGTCCTCATCCTACTTCGAATCGCTCCTTCATTGTCCAAAGAATATGACTGCCTTGAGTTCTTTCCTCAAGATGAATTTTATGGGAGATCATTATTTGAGGGATACACAGACGGCCCCAAGAGTATTTCCACTGAAGTCGATAAGGCACCCCAGAATATTGCTTTCGGCAGCACTGCTACGTACACAGAAAATATACCCAATTTACCCAGAATTTGAAAATCAATGGCCCAGATTCACTTGCATTAAATCTGGGCCATTGATTTACACATTCTGGGTAAATTCTGGGTACCCTTTTTGGATACCTAGACCTTCTGTTATCAAGATAGACTTCTCTCAACGTACATTTATGAAATTAAAGTAACAATCGATACTCGTGTAAGTAATTTTGTCTGACCAAGTGCCAAATTTTCTCCGATCAATTTGACTTTTTCTTCAATTACTTTACTTAGCATACTCTACAAACTAAACGGCTCAGATCACGATCCGAATAATATTTGAAATGGTGTCCAGCATTCAATGACGGACTGAGGATTACCAATTTGACCTTGTCTCAAATGGATCTCAGCCGTCCGGTGCACTTTCTTGTTTTTTTTCTTGGTTTCTTTTCCTATGCCTTACACTCGAGGGCGGATTGCGATGGACGGCTCAGATATGCCACACTACAGCGTTGTAGTACGGCACCGCACTACAGCACCCCCGGTTCCAATTTAAAAAGTACATATTCCCTCCATTCCAAAATGAGAGTATGGTCTGCCAAACGAGTACTTCATAAAAGTACATTTACGTCTTAAAAGTTCAATATTGTTTTTCACATGTTGGTAGGTATCGATCAATGCTGTCAAGTCTTACCCTTTGTTTGGGTTGTATGGTATGCCACATACAATTTTTGTGGCTCAACTAATTTTTTCTAATGAAAAATAGATTGTGCACTAGTGTATGAATCTTCGTAGTTCAACGTATATATTTTCGTAGCTCGTATTATGAGATTTTATGGTTTCAATATGAATTCGTATGAACTTTTGTGGGCCAACATATGAATTTTGGTGATGCAAAATATGAATTTTTGTGGTTTAACCTACGAATTTTGTGGTTTGCAATATTTGACGCTAGAATATGAACTTTAGTGCTTCAACAATACATGATTTTTTAAAATGAAATTTTGCTGTCCAAGATTCGAATTTGATTGAGAAAGTGCATACCAACTCTAACCGAAGTCCTGCTTTAAAAATTAAATTAAAAATAAATACTGTAATCAAAAAAATATCCCCGTCATATGGTATTCTTACCAAATTAAACTCAGTCAAACATGTTTCATATCCAACGTTAGATTCTGTCAAATATTTTTATACAAGGAAAGTCAAACAAATAATTGAAATAATCCATATATACATGTAAATTAACGTTCCCCTAATTAAAACTCCAGTCAATATTCGCATATTTCTACAGTTGTCTCAAATGATTTCACACGCCAGAACTCACTAATCACCCATTAATCACCACCTCAGATTCCAGATGGACAGAATCTTTAGATTTTCCCCTGCATGAGCTGTATCACTCAGCGGTCTCGTAATCCCCAAGGATTTGGCTAATTAGCATGGGAAAATTTGCATGTTCAAATTTTACGGAGGTTAAATATTTGGAATTGGTGGTCGTGTAGAGTACATTGGGGGCCGTTCATCTCCACTTAGATAGTCCGAATTTAAATAAGTAGAATTGATATAGGAACTCCCTAAATTGTTAGCTTTAAGGTTTTAGGTGTGTGTAAGGTGGCCTAAACATACGGTTAACCAAAAAAAAAAATTGAAAAAGGTTATTTTCACTTCTTATCCCCTAAACTATTGTATCCGTTATCAATTTAGGTTTAGTTTTTCAATTACTAAAATCAAATTTTGATAAAATCAAGTGTTGATTTTAGCAAATGAGGAGAAGAGGTGCTAAAATCAACTCCTCATTTGCTTAAATCAAGTGTAGATTTTAGCACCTCTTCTCCTCGTTTGCTAAAAATCAACACTTGATTTTATCAAATTTTAATTTTAGCAAATGAAAAACTAATCCGATTCTAAAGTAGTATCTGATTTCTATCAATTTGGTCCAGTTCTAAACCGCCATTTGTATTAATGGTGCTCTTCAAATGAAAATAAAACTGGAATTGGTCTTTCAAATGGTGTAGGAGGAATAGCAATAGGGCAACCCATTGGATAGCGGCTAACTGTAAGAACAAGAGAATCACTTTCCCCTCGGGTTGTATTCCGCCTGATCTTATGTTTATTTTGTCCAAGGATTCGTCTTAGTTTCTTTGGCTAAGTTTCCCACTTGATAAAATGAGATTTTTTATTTTAGTTGAGTTTTATGAAGGGGTGATAAAATCACATTGTTTTCTCACTTGATAAAATCTACTTTTGATAAAATCTCCTCTCAATGGCTTATTTACCAATTTGCCCTTTTTTTCTTTCATCACCTATGAACCAAAAATAAATGTTAAAAACTTACCCATCGGTACGAAGTTTTTTTATAAAATATTTATTTTTCCCTCATTCATCAACATCCACCATAAATACATGTTCAAGTGCAAATGAAAAAAAACTTTGGTTAATGGCTCCAGACATTGAGAAGAGCAGAGAGGCCGGGGTGTGTATGTGTGTTTGGTGTAATGACTCCAGACAAAATTAATGGGTTGGGGGCAAAACGGTAATTTCTCCTAACATTAGAGAAATGACACTGATAAAATCACATCCAAGCTTTTATCAAGTGAGAGATTTTTTTGATAAAATCTGAGATTTTATCGGATAAAATCGAGTGGAAAACTCAGCCTTTAATACAATTGACATTTAAAAAAAAAATGAAAATAAAACATTGTATGGTTTGATAGTAGTACATCAAAATCGTATCCGAGTATGGTTTCGGAGTTGCTTGGTAATAGTAGCAAAATTCGGACCAATACGATATCTCTCAATCTCCAGATATTGATCCAAATATTCAATTCTTATTCTAAAATTATTGGCTATGTTTTTTTAACCAAAACAAGTGTAATACTAAGTAATATGATTACATAGTATCCATTTAGGATTTTTTTGCAATGTTTTCTACAATATTAATTTCTTAAGCAATAATTCAGATAAGGAGACGGTGTGAGTGCGATACGGAACAAGTTAATTTTGAATTCAATTTTTTTCCATGAATGAACATAATTTCAATGAATTTTTAGGTTGGCCGAGTTGAATTTTTCAAAATAAGTCACGGTACTAAAAGTCACTTCTAAATTTGTCTTTAGGGGTTGTTCTCCAATGGATTTTATGAAGATTTGATAAAATCATACCCTTGATTTTATCCATTCTGCAAAAGATTCCATAAAATCTCGCATTTTTGCCCATTTTTTAATGTAAAAATGGGAGATTTTATGGAATCTTTTGCAGAATGGATAAAATCAAGGGTATGATTTTATCAAATCTTCATAAAATTCATTAGAGAACAACCCCTTATTCATTTGTTTTTTGTGCTTGTTAGTTTTTTGCATTAAAATTTTCTCAATTATTGATTCTCGTTTAAGAGAGAAGTAAAAAAAGTACTATTAAATTGTAATTTTTACCCCAACCTTTTGAGAAAATATCATCTTTTATTACTTTTAAAGGGTCTAAAAGTGCTAACAATTGATCATTTAAAAAAATCGAGTAAAAGTCACATTATAAAAAAAAAAACAACACTGACACATCCCATCCAGAATTATGTTCATTCATGGGGAAAAAATAGGAGTACTGTTCAGAAGAGTTGAACATTTTTTTATTTTTTATAAAAGGCATATCATATGACACATCCCATCCTGAATTTTAGAAGTGCTGTTAACAGAAGGGCTTTGTTGTCATTAGAGGAATACTTAAGGGGGGAAATCACACGTCGGTCATTAAGGTTTGAAAAATATATTAAAATTTTACATAAAATTGTGCGAAGTGTAATTAAAGGTGTAAAGTATGTGTATATTTTTGTGTTTTTTTTTGGCTAATTGTCAGTCCACTGGGAGATAATAGAAGGACCCTAAGAGCAACCCCAACAATGAGTTAGTAAATTAGGCAGTGTACAGTGCATATATCTATTATAACTTGACACTTTTTCTATCAACACTCCAACAACACTCCCTATTAATCTTCCTATTTTTAATAAAATATAATATATATGGGGGAAAAGTAAGAGAGAGACAAGAGAGAGAGAATAAAAAAAAAAAGCAGCCAGGGGAAGGAGAGAGAAAAAATAAAAAAATGGGTAGGGAGTGAATAGTGTATCCCTAAATGGGGGGGATTTTAGGGAGGTACTATTCATTTTTGTATTTTAGGGAGGAGTTTAGGGAGTCTCTTGGAGCCTAAATTTGGGGTTTGGCTCCCTAAAATAGAGATGTGAACCAATTTAGGGAGTTTGTTGGGATGCCCTAAGAGCAACCCCAACAAACTCCCTAAATTGGCTCTCATCCTTATTTTAGGGAGTCAATCCTCAAAATTAGGCTCCAAGAGACTCCCTAAACCCCTCCCTAAAATACAAAAATGAATAGTACCTCCCTAAAATCCCCCCCATTTAGGGAGGCACTATTCACTCCCTCCCCATTTTTT
>JAXBDA010003862.1:0-32042 GCA_036023075.1 Gaultheria prostrata | reverse complement strand
GCTTCCACGTTTTTGGCCCTCCCCGCACGGAAAGATGGTACTCCGAGCTCCCAAACACGCGTAGGTGATGAATCTTTGGTCAATTGATGAAGAGGTTTGATGAGGAGGGAGTAATTTGAGCTCAAAGAAGCAAAAATGGAGGAGAGAGAGGGAGAGGGGGACTGCTGAAAATTTTCAGCAAAATGGGGGTTTGAGACTTCTCTCACACTCCTCTCTTTTAACCCCCACCAAGAACTATTACACAACACACACCCGTACTAACTTGTGTAATGCAATGTGGCCCCAAATCACTTAAAACACACTTAAACTCATCACTTTTACATTACGCATATTTCCACACATTACCCCAATGTCATTTCCGGAAAAAAAAAATTATAATTTTTTTTTTTTTTTTGAGTCTTTACATAACAAGTTCAATGCAGGAGGCAAAAGCAGTTATTTACCTATAATACAAACCAGATTTTGCAATTGAATTCTCCAATGTGGATGTAAAACCAAATACAAAATGCATAAATTCCATAGTTGGTGCCAAATATAGAACCAAGCACTTAATCCCAACTACCATTTCAGTGTTTCAACCGGAGAGTACATGAAAATGCCAAAAAATGGCCGGAATCTGGCCAGATTTTAACCGTAGTATATCACTTGTTGTCGAAATATGCTCCCAATGTGAACTACTCCAATTTCAACTCGGCGAACCCTCAAATCGTTGGCCCTACGCAGAAACTGATCAATGGCAGAGATCTAGTTGGCCCTCCGCTTGGTAGCCAGGGCCGGCCCTGAGATTTTCAGGGCCTAAGACGAACTTGTGAATCTGGGCCTCTTTAAAAAAATAAAAATAAAACTAACCTCAAAATGATAGTTACTTGGCACTATATTTTGTTTTTTTTTTCATAATTCGTTTCGTTGTTTCAAATAAAACTAGTTTTTGGTCATATTATTTTTTTGCACCAATAAAAAAAATATCCCTTTGAAAGTGTTAGTTTGTGAGGGGGGGAAAAATACTGGCATGGAGAAGGAAAAGAGAGGCTCAATAATTGAACCTGGTACCTATTGGATAGAGAAACTAAGCTTTTCCACTAGGCTAGCTAGTTCATTGGTTGTATAAGTGATAAATTAAATATATATTCTGTATTTCAGTGTACCTATCCGGGGCCCTAATTTTAGGTCAACATTCGGGGGCCTAAGTCAGCCGCCTTACACGGCTTAGCACAGGGCCGGCCCTGTTGGTAGCGAACCCTCAAATCTTTGAAGGACTCTATATCACCGAGGTTGAACGCTGGCAAAGATCTAGTTCAAGAGAGGGATTTGGCCAATCGGTGGCGCAGAGAGAGAGAGAGAGAGGGCAGGAGATGTGGTTGATCGGAGAGAGAGAGAAAGAGAGAGAGGTGGTGAGGAGGTGAGTAGTCGTGAGAGAGAGGGGGAGAGGGAGAGGTGTTTGTGGTGGCTTGATCGGTGGGAGAGGGAAGTAGATAGGGAAATCGACAGAGAAGATGGGTGGAGGATCGAGATCAGACAGAGGGTGGCAGATAGAGAGAGAGAGAGAGTGAGAGAGCTTTTGGAAAAAATGATCAACAGGCAATTTTTTCCTCCCAACGGGCATGTCTTTCATTTCTATAAATATGTGTAAACTCTCACAAATTAAAGCTCATGAATTTTTTTTCTTCTTCTACTATCACCTTCCATCAAATAAAAAGTCTACTGATTATGGCAGAGGCCAGTCGTTCGCTAAGTGGAAAATCTTTCACTTTCGAGCAAGATGAAGCAATTTGTAATCCTTAGTTGTGCATTACTTACTCAAGACCTGATTATCGGTAACTCCCAGTCACGGAGTCAATTCTGGACCCGGGTGCTACAACAGTATTGCGAAAACACAAATGATGTTCAACGAACTAAAGCAAGTATCAAATCTCGTTCGCAAACCATCCCGAAGGCAAACAAATTTTGTGGTTGTTTAAAGAGTATTGATGCTCTAAATCAAAGCGAAAAGACTCATCAAAATGAGGTAAAAATTTATTTAAAATGTACTTCGATTAAATTCTAGTTAAATTTCAGTAAATTGTACTTTGAGTAAAAAAAAAATAAAGTAGTAATTATGTGTCTCTTTAATTAAATTTATTTACCCAATATACAAGTTGACGAAGCAAAGCAAGCGTACTTTGATGACACCGGCAAATATTTCACGGGTATGGACAGTTGCTGGGGAATCTTAGAACCAATATTTTAAAACCCGGACCGATGAGCGAACCGGAAAATGGACCGGGTGGACGGGTCACCGGTTGAACCGCTATTGACCCGTGATGTCATAATTATATTTAAAATTATATTTAAAAAATATAAATAACCAAAATAAACATACACAATAATTTGGAGTAAAAAGAGGAGGAGGAATTGTAAAAATAAGCAATCTGCAGGAAATTTTCCCAATCCCACATCGACTAAAGTACATTTCTTTGCTTGCTTTTGCTTCTATAAAAGGCTACAAGCCTATTCCTAGAGAGAAAGCAGTCAATTAAATGCAAGGGTCCATTAAAGGCTCCTTTCCTAAATTGGCATTTGTGCGACAGCTGGAGGCATTAAAATGCCCAACGGAAGTTCAAAATTTTCCGTCCGGTTCAAGCGACCCAGGGCCGGATTCAACGGGCCGGCGGTTCAACCGTTGGGTATGGACGGTTTTTACTTTTAAGGCCGGTTCTTAGATGAGAGCGGTTTTTAATTGTAACCGGACCGGAGTGGAGTCCGGTTGACGGGCCAACCGGTTGGACTGGCCGGTCGGGTCCGGGTTTTAAAACATTGCTTAGAACATTGTGTTAAATGGCTGGACGGTTGCTCAGCCATTGGTAGAACCAACATGACCTCCTTGTTGGTTACGACGCCTTTGAATTGTTTGGTAGTGCATCACCATTATCATTTGCTCCATTGCAATTTTGTCTTCATCGGAGGAAGATCCATCAAAATCTCTCTGGAGTACTCTTTTGGTTAAGTTGCTCATGATATTAGTTTGGAAAGGATAATGCAGATAGTAGATGAGAATGGTGTGGTGACTGAATGACCTTTCAATGTGTGTATTTTTACAGAAAAATAAGAAATCGGGGTTGAAAAAGGTAGATGAGAAAAGTAGAAGAAAAATTAGGTAGAATGGGGGTTGAGAATGGTGGATGAAAGAATATCTAAAAATTAGGTAGAATGGGGGTTAAGAATGATGGATTGAAAAATATCTAAAAAATCAGGTCCAATAGGAGTTGAAAAAAAAATACTTGGGAACGATGGTTCAAAAATTAGATGGGAACGGGGGTTCAAAAATTAGTTGGGAAAGGGGGTTGAATTTGGGTTGAAAAGGTAGTCAAAAGTGAGGTGGAGGGAAAGTTAATTAAATTTGAAACTATTTGATTCTAAAATAGAACCAACCATTAGAGGGACTTGGGGTGGGTGTTGTGCACCTGGGTGTTATGCACCGTGCTGTGCACTCCTTGGCCGTCCGATCATGTTTTGGACGGCCCGGATGCATTCGGCAATTTTAATTTAATTTTGATTTTCTATTATCGGTAAAAAATCAAAACATATCCGAACCATTTAAAACACAATCAAACGGCCGAAGGGTGCATATCACCCAAGTGCACAACACCCACCCCGTTTCCCCATTAGAGAGACAGTTCTATATTTTAGCACAAAAGCACTTTTTGATGCCAAATTAAGGCAATGGCTATAGCCATTTTCCATTTTGCATTGGATTTTTTCTAAGAAAGAATTAGAGATAGCAGCATAGTCTAGAAATAGGGAGCGGGGTGTGTGTTGGACACGGCTATGGCCCCATTCCGAGTGCCGTTGTTTGATCCGAACCGTTCGTTTTTTTTTTGTATTGTCCAATATGTATACCACGTAAAAATTCAGGTTGATCGGATATCAGTAACTATGTTTTAAGACAGCATTTTCATGGAAACGAAACAGTTAAAGAAACCGTTTAGATGATTTTTTTTCACAAAATTGCAAGTTAAATGGTGACTGATCAAACAGTTACCGACGTCCGATCAAGCTAAATTTGTGTGTCGTATACATACTTGACGAGACGAACAAAATCAATGGTTCAAAATAAGTGACTCCTTTTAATAAAAGGAAAATGATTTTGCATTTTACAAAAGAGAAATCTAGGAAAAAAGTTGGGGTACCTACCGGGTACCACGTAGGCTCGTCCGAGCCGTCCAAAAGTATATTGGACGGCCGAGATTAAAACACCCTCTCTCCTCACTCTCCCTCTCCTTTTTCTCTCTCCAAATCCGGACCGTCCAAAGCCAAAATGGACGGCCTAGATGCGCCGGCCGGGTACCACGTGATACCGAGTAGGTACTGAAAAATTGCTTGAAATCTAGGTTCTGTCTGGAGCTTATAGAAAGTGAAGGGAAAAAGGGAAAAATAATTCAGAAGGAAAATGAGGAAGAAAATTTTATTATTTCTATAATTTTATTTACTCATTTTCTCTTCTCTTTTCTCTCCAACCAAACAAGGAAAGCGAATTTTTTTAAACGTCCTCTCCATTTGCCTTCCTTTCTCTCCAACAAAACAAAGAAGGCGAAATTTTTAAAACTTTCTCTTCATTTCCCTTCCTTTTCCCATTTTCCACACAAAGCTTAAGTTCGAACCTTCATGGACGAGACGCTAGACTCGCGTTGCAACCGTTTGGAATACGTGTCACTATCGGAGTTAAAATCAGCAAGGAAGGAGTGATACATTTCCGAAGCCAAATAAACTCAAATTCATCTCCTCTCTCTCTCTCTCTCTCTCCCCACGCCGACCACCCAAACCGCCATGCGTTTCCGCCCATCTCCGACGAGCCCCGCCACGAAATGGATGGGCTTCGTAACCGCCGTGTGGGTGCAAGCCGTATCGGGAAACAACTACTCCTTCTCTAACTACTCGGACGCGCTCAAGACGCTCATGTCTCTCACTCAACTCCAACTCAACAACCTCTCCGTCGCCAAAGACGTCGGAAAAGCCTTCGGTGTACTCGCCGGCATCGCCTACGACCGCGTGCCGACTCCGGTTATACTTCTGATCGGTTCTGTCGAAGGGTTTGTCGGTTACGGCGTCCAGTGGCTTGTTGTTAGTAAGAAAATCAAACCTCTTCCTTATTGGCAGGTACTCCAATTTAAGCACAAAATTTAGAGTTGTTTTTTTTCTGCTCCCTCCATTCGCATTTGTTGATCCATAAAACATACTTTTCCATACTCTAAAGTTCTAACGTATAAATTGTGTCAATTTTACTCGTTTACCATTGAATGGCGCCAACTCCAAGAAAATTAACTTCAATTGATTGAAGGGTAAAATTGGAAAGCCAAGAAAGCAAGAATTATACAACGCAATCGTTATTCTCCTAAAAAATGGTGAAAATCCCAAAATGGACTAATGAACACGTCGGAGGAGTAGTTATTTTGAAGAGATTTGGATTGTCCATTTTATGCAATTTTGAGCCTATTTCTTTTATTTGAGTTATTCAATATTGACTTGATTTTTACACGTGTTGTACTCATGAATTTTACAATGTGAACAAATTCGTTCATTGAAATAAACCCAAAATGGGTCGGAAGAAGCCGAACTGCACGGGGTGGAGTTTTACTCTCAACGGCTGAAAGCCCGTTTACTGTCTGTTTTGAACATTTGGAAATTAAAGGAAAGATAGAAAATTGTTACTACCCAAATTGATTTGGGAATTGGGACATAAGGCTCGGTTTGTTGCATTAAAAAAAAAATAAGGCTCGGTTTGGTTTGTTATAGAAAATTGTTACTCCTAAGAAAGAAGAAGTCTGAGTACAATGGAAGGAAAAAATTTCAGTGCTCAAAATTTTTGTTTTGTATATTCTTCTCATTTTCTTTTCAAATCAAAAAATGGGGAAATTTTTTTGAAGTTTCCTTTCTTTTCCATAAGTTTCAAACATTCCCCTAATTTTTTGAGGGCCCTCTGATCAGAGTCTTTGCTTTTATGTAGTCTTTCTCATTTTAGAAATTGTTAATATTACTTTGAAATACACTTGTGGTACTCTCGAAATTCATTTATGATGACATGGATGGCTTGTCATCATGTTTTAAGTGATATCCGATTGGCGTGATTTTTCGCATGATTAATGTAGTGGACGATTCTAAAATGTTAATTATTAAGATCATAGAAGCTTAAGTTAGTGACGAGAGATAATCCAACCCGCTTTTTATATAGCCAATGAAATCCAATATTTATAAATAGTTTGGGATTATCATTTGGATGTTTAAAGAACCTGATTCTTTTGCACGATTATTTTATCGAACGAGCTTTACACAATGAATTGTTGGGATCACAAGCGGAGATGATTCTGTGTATAGTCTTTAGACAAAAGCCGCCTCGATCACAATTCTCAATTACATTTACCATTCTCATTGACATTTGAACAAACAGAATACAAGCATGTATTTACATAAATCAAATCTGTGTGCAGATGTGTATATTTCTGTGCATGGGAGGGAACAGTACAACATGGATGAACACAGCCGTTCTTGTTACCTGCATTCGGAATTTCCGGAGAAACAGGGGGCCCGTTTCGGGAATCCTTAAGGGCTACGTGGGTTTGAGTACGGCCATTTTCACCGATTTATGCACGGCATTATTTGCTGAAAACCCGTCCACATTTCTCCTAATGCTTGCCATCATACCCTTCCTCGTTTGCCTAACGGCTGTCTTCTTTCTCCGTGAAATCCCGCCTTCCGCCTCTGCCGAAGACGAAACACAAGAGTCTCAATACTTCAGAATCTTCTACGCCGTTTCAGTTGCCATAGGAATATACCTCCTACTGTTCGATATCACTGGACCCCACGGCCGCGCTACATCGCAAGCATTCGCCGCTATACTTCTCCTCCTTTTGGCCTCACCAGTATCCGTCCCTGTGTATATCGCGATACAGAGTTCTATTCGTAGTTCAGATACCGAGCGTCATGTGACTGAGCCCTTATTGGATACTGAGAAGAAGCCAGAGGCAGAGGCGGTGGTGGGGGCGGCTGAGAAGGCGGAGGAGGGAGAGGTGGTTGAGAAGCGGCAGAGACGGAGGCCAGTTATTGGAGAGGACCACACTGTTTGGGAGGCGTTTCAGACAGTTGATTTCTGGATATTGTTTGTATCATTTCTTTGTGGGGTGGGGACGGGTCTGGCCGTGATGAACAATATGGGTCAAATGGGTCTGGCACTCGGGTACGCAGAGGTATCCATATTTGTATCGCTTACGAGCATCTGGGGATTCTTCGGCCGCATCACTTCGGGTTTTGTTTCGGAGTACTTCATCAAGTAAGTTTTCAAGCTCAAATTACAACACTATGCACTTTGTAGTTTCTCCCTTGGATATTACTGGATTCAGTTAGATTAATTTGTGTTCCGTAATTTAGTTTTGGTGGTTAAAGTAAAACATAGGATGATGCGATTCCGCATGTTTGGCCAAACTATGAACTCAGCAATTCCATGGGTACATGGTTTGGAAACAACTGAATTTTGGCATGGTACCAACTTTAGATGTCTTAAGTTTGTTATTCAATCTGTTGCCTTTACGGCTACCTGAATTAGTGTTTTCGAGTGGATCACAAAAATGGGAATGATGTTGGAAGCTTTCGTCCTTTCACTTATCTAGCATGGGTGTTTTGTCTCTTTTTGAGTTTAATGCTTTTGGTGGTTAATCAAAGAGAGTGAAAATGGGTTGGTGGATGGAGGATACGGGGGCCCTGTCATGAGTGGTACACGGCAGGCGCTGCTGCCACCAGATTACTAAGAATAATGAGCAATTTGAATCATCTTTGACTCGCTTGAGGACATCTCGTCCTAGAATACTATCGCTTGTGCTTGCTAATTTTTGGAGGACTTTCTATGTAATTAACATGAATTCATCTTTTGCTCAATTTGTTTCATACAGGAAAGCTGGAACGCCGAGGCCCCTCTGGAATGCACTGTCTCAAATCCTTATGGCCATTGGGTACATTCTGATGGCCTTGGGTTTGCCTGGCTCCTTATACATCGGCTCAATAGTCGTCGGTATATGCTACGGTGTCCGCCTCGCGGTCACAGTTCCCACCGCCTCTGAACTATTCGGCCTCAAACACTACGGTCTCATCTACAACATCCTGATCCTTAACCTACCCCTCGGCTCCTTTCTATTTTCTGGTTTACTGGCCGGATTCTTGTACGATGCGCAGGCTACCACCACCGCCGGAGGCAGCAACACCTGCGTCGGGGCCCACTGTTACAGGCTTGTGTTTGTGGTCATGACTTTTGCATGCATTGTTGGGTTTTGTTTAGATGTTTTGTTAGTTATTAGGACCAAGAGCGTTTATGACAGGATTTATGCAGGCAAGAAGTCCAAGAAATCAGTTGGTGAATCTAATGGTCAGTAAAATAAAGAAAATGGTATTTGTGACATAACAGATGGGAAGAAAAAATGTATATTAATTGTGGTTGATTTTATTGTTGTTACTATGTGCACTAAAGCATTGCTCCACCGCTCACAAAAAATGTTCAAAGATTTCCACATGATCCAGTGACCGTTCCATCCACGAAAACACCAGTGGGGGCAAAATGTGTACAGAGAACTTAAGGGAATCGTAAATATTACAATGATTGAGTTTGAACAGACGGAGCATGGGTAACAAATGGAGACGCGTAACAAACCGAGACAAGAGTTATTTGTGCTGTTCCAAATTTGCTTCTTTCTGATAGTTCCGTAACAGGTTGTTTGTGCTGTTCAAAGTTCACCGCTTTCTGACAGTTCTGGGTTTTGAATATGTACAGAGGTTGTCAGTTATAGCACCATTACAATGTCACACGAGATCATCTGTTCCCATCCTACCCAGTACAATGTCCCAATTTCTCAAACTACTAAGATACTTTGAGGCAATGAATATGAGCACAATCAATACTTCTACAGAAGGACCATGGTCCTAACCTAAGTTCCACAATGCGCCTGCGCACGTGTGGGTGGGAGGGCGGGCATGAGCGTGAAAAGCATTTTTAAAAAACATCACAAACTACTAAAATTAGCGAGAGCGAGATTTGAGAGCGGGAGCGGAGGGTCCTATTGAAGGATTACGTGAATAAGGTTCCAACTCCCAAGACCAACAAAAATCTGATCAAAGTAATCTTGTAGTTCAGATTTAACCGAGTGTAAGAACTACATACCAAGTGAATCTGAACCATGCGATTCATTATTTGTGCAGTTTTCTCGGTCCCACTTCTGGGATTAAAACTGCTCCTAGTTATAAGTTCTAACCCCCCTTTTGCTGCAACTGACTGTTGCATAAATCATGTAATTCCCCAGCAACATAGCCATGACAAATTCACCACAAATGCATTACATACCGCCTGCTCTTTCAAGAAACAAGACTTCAAAGCAAGAAGGGTCATCAAGCAACATATAATGAAAATCACCTTAGATAAACTGATCATAAGTATGGCAAAGATACTTGCATAGAGCTTTTACAAAAATGTGTACAATCCGAAAGAAAACATTACAACATTATTTTTTTTTTGGGTTCAACGGAAACATAACTTCAGACTTGTCGAAGTTATAAAAAAAAAATGGCTTTGTCAAATCATCAAAATCGTCACACGTATTAGTACAACTTAAATTCAGCTGCCTTGAGACCAACAAAGACATGTGGCCTCACTATTCAAGTTGTGCATTGCAAGAGGAAGAATCAGAGTTTCGGCAATTCAATTCAATATTCCTCCTAATTTTAACTTTCTTCTGTTTAGGCACTCAAGGAATGGGAGTCAACACAGAACATCTGAACAAGTAGAACTATAAAAGAACATACAGTTACCTATGTACAAGGCTATATGGTGCTTTCATGGGATCCAACGAAATGTAGAACCCCTTCTCTGAACCAAGTTGCAAGGACATATGAATTGAAAGGCCCGTGCAGCAATGGGATTTAGAATACAATACCCCACATGAAAGTGTAGAATGTGTCCAAGCAATGTTTGTCATAAGCGTGGCCAAACCATCAAAAATGCTGCTACGATAGCTACAGCACATGTGATAATTTGGATCGGAACTAAACCTGAGGATGAACCTCCACTTGCGCGTCCACCATACATAGTGGTTTTATTCACTAGGGGCAGCTCGGCAGCTTCTCTTCGTGCTCCCAGCAATTTTTCGCTGCACCATTCCAATAAAAATTAGAAGAGACTTCTATTCTACAACTCAAAACAGTCTCCTGCGTTTCATTCATGAGACATGTAGTAGTCATTTGTACAAATATGCTTACAACTGATAGAAGAAACGAAGGCAAACACAAGGATAACGATCTGTTTCACGTAGAGATATGTACTTTTTCCCCATACAGATTTATTAACAACTTCTGGGATGATGAAATTTTTTAAAAGCTGGAATCTCTCTTTCATACATTTTCTTGACAAGGTTAAAAGCCTACAAAAACAAAACAAAAACTCACAAGACTAAAAATTCAATGCCATCTCTTCTTAATTGGAAAAAGCTTTTTGAAGACCAATTTGAGTTTATTGATAAATTCAAAACCAGCCTTCAATTTGAATTGGAAAAACATCCCAAACTTATCCCATTGCACTAAAAATTACAATTTGTGTGGTGCTTTGGTGGCTCACAAATATCCTTCCATTAGCTCGATAGGAACTAAATATGACTGACGAGAACATCTCAACTACAAACCAGTTTCCAGAGAAAAAATCAGAACAAACGTCATAACAGTCTTACAAATTGGCGAAAATGAGGAATTTTGATGCTACCAGTTGAACAGGTTAGCTCAGAGAGTGGGAAATCTGGTAACCACGCAGATAGAGCCAATCCTTTCAAGGTAAACATAAATTAAAAAAAAATTATAAAATTCATCCACTGAAACCATGGTCAGCTTACTTTTTGATGTTTTCCAACATAAATCTTGAGAGTAGGTGGTCACAAGAAAACCACGACCTCCACCATGTAGGCCAGGAGATTTAGCACCGTACCCCCTTCTCTCAATTAAAATATAAATCAATATCTATTATCACCAAGTTATATCGACTGATGATTTGGATTTTGGACCACCAATATCTAGGTCTCAATAAAGATATCTGTTACTGATACATCTATATGCAAATAAATTCACTAGCCCAACTCATGAAGGTTTTGCCAATCACCAAGAAGTTTTCTTTCTCTAAATGCATACACACTACTTGGTCTGGGTATTCGTAGAGGAATAGTTCTTTGTCATTTCTAGATTACAAACTTGAGCTGAAGTTGATTTTGCAAGTTTTCTTAATTTCAGGCTTGTTTTACGAATTTCATTTCTAATTTGTTTCCAAGCAGGTTTAGCTTTGCTACAATAATTTCAATGGTTGCAAGTCGGTGACTAATCAGTTTTGACTGAGTTCTACCATATTTTTTTTCTGTTATGTTTTGTGATCAGCAAGTTCTACCATAGTTATACAGAAGACTTTCTCTAATTGTCAATTGTCCTTCTATGTGGATTGTTCTTGTTCCTTTGATCATTCCATACACATTTCCCTGCATCACCCAATGTGAAAGTTAGGGTCGGCACCCAATCCTTACAATGAACACAAGCAGAACTCAAACTGGAATGATTCAAGCAAGTGCACGGAAAAGGATCCCAAAAAATAAGACCAGCCACATTAGGAGGAAGGGGAGCATTTCCCCATTCCACAAAAAAAGGGGGGAGGAAGTAAGAAACATAACAGGGTTAATGAACTTAATAGAGACATCGAGAAAGTGCTGGCTCTCATAGAAAAATGTCCAGTCGACATGGTCATAACATTTTTCTAGATCAAGCTTAGTAGTCATCCATCAAATGGATCTTTTGATGGTATGCACCATCTCTTGCATAGAAAGTAGGCTCCTATCAAAGGAGAAATTTCATCAAAACCAGAATATTCTCCGTGGTACCACAGGAGGAAATAAAAATTTGCCTCGTAAGGTCTGAGTCTCTGACAATACAGTTAAGATGGGATTTAAGATGATTAACAAAAACTTCCACAATAACCTTATAAAGCACATCACAGGGGGAAAAGGCAATACTGCATGATACTTCACGAAAAGGAAATTGGGGATTCAAAGCAGAACTGTAACAGAAGCAGAATAGCAGGACCAGTAAGGGACCAAAATTTTCCGCAAAAGGTGGTCTGGAAAATTACAGGGCCAGGCAATATATGGGGATGCGTATCAGTTAGTGCATGAAAAACCATATCTGGGTAAGTCGGCCTTATTTAGCCAACACTTACTAGTCGCATACACACAAGGGAGGGGAATAAGGCCTAGATTATATTTATCCTGCTTCAATTAGTAGTAGCAACATGAAAAGAAAAAAAAAAAAAGGTTAGTTTTACGTTCCCCCAAAGAAATTTTGTAAGCGAAAAAAATTCCAGACACAGATCTGCCCTACTGCTCGGTGTAACAGTCTTAACAAGATTATTATGAAAGTTCTTGTTGCCTCTCCACAAGGCCTTCAGGTGCTCTACCTGGGTAATTGGGAGAACAAGTTGGAGTGCCTTAGGGTCCTTTTGAAGCCTCAACATCACAATTGATGCCTCCCAAAGAAAGCTTGGCATTTGTGATACCCTATCTATCAGCCCCCAGGCACCATTCATGATAAGCATCATAGCTATAAGAGAAAGGCCACAATAAACACCCCTGAAAGGGTGCATATCATACCACAAAATCTCAGCACTTTTCTCACTACAAAGGCTCCTAAGACGAACTCACATTATTCATTACCCAACCATAAACTATCATCTCTAAGATTTTCTAATGGTAAACCAATTCATAACTTTGCTTATAATATGCTTGTATTTGGTGTAGACTCTCCTTGTTACAAATTTGTACTGAATAACCTCGCATGGCACATACACTTTGGATTCATCACCATCAACTCTATACTTCGGATAATTATAAATTTACTCCTAAAATTACATTAGGATACAACGTAACGGCAATTGTAATATCAAATACAACTCCATTGTTAGAGCAAGTCCACCTTTTTGCAACATCCCATGCCAAAGCCAAACTTCGGCATCAAGAATGGAAAAACCTCTCCACCCTTGTGTCAAATTCAATGTGAAATTTAGCAATATCATTCCTAGTCAAATTAGGTAATTGCCAAACTTGCCATAGCATCAGAGCCATTTGGTTTGCATCAAGAAATAGGATGGGTTTAATCCAAAGGTCTACATTTGAGATTGTGCCAAAATGACACCAAATTGGTGCAAGAACATTGCTAATTTTAGACTTTGTTGGGAGTTTGACAGTGTAGCAATGTACACTGACTTACCATCATAACAAATACAATGATTCTAAGTTATAAACACCATGTATTGTAGAGTACATTTTTTTAATGACAGTACAAGCAAGTGGTGATTACGTATAGGTTTTATCTTTTCAAATGGTGTTAATTACCACAAGTTTCTCATAGTTTATTAATGTTTAATTTTTCTCAATGGATTCACCCACAGGCCACAAATACAATCTGTCACCTTTCAACAAAAGCAACATCACTTACAGAAACAAGATTATCAAATGGTCATAGAAGTAATTTTACCTGGTGTATGGTGCTGGACAGAAAATGATAATATAGTCGGCGCCTGTGCAAGTGAAGGTACTCGTCTTATCATCATAAGCATAGCTATACGACCTAGGGCACGCATGCTTGAAAAACAACGAGAACGCTGACGGCTGACACGTGTCTGGCGTAGCAAACCCTTCACTACAACAATATTCCGGATTCCCAAACGCCTCACATGCGCTCTTACACGCCACACCCTCACTCGTATTCCCAAGCGCCACCTTCAGCGCCTTCGGACACCCGACGTTCAAGTCCACCAAACACCCTGTGGGGCTGCATCCCCCGCTTGTACCTGTCGGATCATTTTAACAAAAATAAAATTTAATAATCCTTTCATTACTTTACCATTTTAAGATTATTACATACTAAGCAGTGTTATGACTTAATACTTTTGAATTATTTTTTGTCTTTTTTATTAAAAAAATCACTATGTTAGTTTTGTGTTAATGTTTTAGGATTATTACTAATTCTTTCTCAACGAGATGAATCCATGTCCTGTTGCATATGGATAGTTGCACAGTTTTGGTTTTCTTTATTATGGAATTGAGTGACTGATTGACATCTAGCCCAGCTACCGCTAATTTCTGTAATTAAAATAAAAGAAAAGAAAAGACTTAAACAAAACCTAACACCCGAAGACTGGTTTAACATTTTTTTAGGGGAGAGTCATCATACGTTATACGATATTTTAACATTTTCATTATGACCATTTACTTACTAGATTTCTCTCGTACCCTATCTAATACTGGCTGTAACAAAAATAAAAGAAATTGATTATTATCCGACGTTTAAATTGTTCGCCTTTTTGGACTTGGGTGTCCGTAGTAACCCAAGTCACCTTAATTGTGTGCCCTCTAAAATTTTCTTTTGGGATCTAAATCGATCAGGAATGTTGAGCACATTAGGGATACAAAAAATTATAGTTATCGGAGATCGGTAGACACACAATAGAGACAAATTTGTCTTACAGTTTATGCTCTAAATAATATATTGGCCATTCAATTTCGTAAAATAAAAGTATCCGATTATATGGCTACCAATATCCAATTAATTTGATTTTCACATGACTGGTCCACTCAACAATCCCGACAAACTGAACAATTCCGATCCTAAATACATATTACAGAGGGCCCACAATTAACTACAGGGTGTAGTCACTGTAGTGACTTAACGGGGTTTAGTGACTTAAGTCACTAGCGGCATGTTAAACTTTATTTACAAAGAATAAAAGTTCAAAGATTACCTCCCCTCGGCACCACCAGCATCGGGAGATTATACCCATCGACCAAGCTCACGTCGTAGAAATCCAGCCCTTGGTCTCCATTAAGCGTGAATTCAGCCAGGGTCGCGGGAGGTATAGCGCCGGCGCCGGCGCATTGGACCTTGCCGGAGCCGCAGTCGGCGGTGGCGCAGGAGAATTTACCGGCCGTGTCGCGCGAGCAGAGGGTGCGGGCCCACAACCGGCCCGACCATGCCTTGGGCGCGATTAGGGTTTTTGATTTGCCGCTTAATAGGGTGAATCCGGTTGGGGTGAGCACTGTCCTGTCGGCGCCCGTTAGTATCCCGGGCCATATCGTGTGCCGACAGTTGTTGACGAGCTTGAACGTTGTGGATTCTACTACACCTGCGGATCAAAGTGGGAAAGTCGTTAGTGATCGAAATGAGGACTTGTGAAGAAGAAATTGAAGTGATTTTTGTGGGGGGTTTTTCACCTGAGAGGAAAGAGAAGGAGAGGAGAAGAGTGAGGTTGGAGGCAAGGAATAACAGACGATCCATCTGCTCTGTGTGAGTGTGTGTTTGTGTGTGTGTGTGTGTGTGTGTGAGAGAGAGAGAGAGAGAGAGAGAGAGAGAGAGGGAGAGAGATGGGTTTTGGCTTGAGGCTAATAAATAAAAGTTGACAGTGGAAGAGTGAACTGGAAGAAGGGGGAGTGGAGGATTCAAAGGAAGTCCCTTTCTTCTTTGTTTCTTTAAAGGTATCCTGTATATTCGAGGTGTGAGAGGCAGACTATTTAGAGAATCTCCACCCCTACCTAAATTTTTACTTAATTTGAGTAAAAATTTGGGTAAAAGCTTCATTTGATATGACTCAATTCAAGGAAACCCATTTTTTACTCAAATCTATTTTTAAAAAAATAAAAAAAACTCTTATTCCTCCCTCTCCTCCCTACACGAGGCTGCCACCACCAGTACCATCGCCCTCTATGGCTCTGCAATTCATCCCCACTGCCGTCCTCTCTCTCTCCCTCCCTCCTCACTCATCCCATCAACACCAGCAAATACCAACACTTACAAAAATCAACGCCACGAGTTCCGACCAATCACCACGGCGAGTTCCAACCGAGTTCAGACCGACCACCACTAGCACCACCACGAGTTCCGACTAACCACCACCAGCCAACACCGCCGCCTGCCACCACAATAGAGCCGTTGGATATTTGGTGAAAGATTTGGTGATGAACAAATTTGGTGAAAATTTTGAATTAAACCAAATTTGGTGAAGGATTTGGTAAAGGAGTTGATGGCTGATTTTCAGGTTTTTTACTCAAATTTGAATTTGGTGAAAAAATTGGTGAAGGAGTGGAGATACTCTTATGGATCACGCCGGGATTAGAGTATTCACAAACAATTATGCAACACGTACATACGTGCATATGTACGCACATGCATGAACACATCTGGACCGTTTATTTTAGGAATCGACGGTCCGAATTTTAAAAAGATTTTTCCATGTTAGAGTAAACTGAGTCTTTTTAAAATTCGGACCGTTGAAAACACGCACGGACAGTCAAGATGCACCGTTGGTGCATTTTGTGTACACGGGCCGTATGTATAAATCGAATTTTTGATTCACAAAAGATTTTTCCTGCTAACCTGACCTCAAAAATTTAAAAAGCTTGACCTGACCTTAAAAAATTATCAAGTTTCAAACTCATGATATTTGGGTTTATCATTTCTTTCAGTTTTCGTTGCCTCTATCTCTCGTACTTTTTTTAATGCTTTCTTCTAGTTTCGGTTTTCTTGTCATATCTCTTGGGAGTATTTTATTACTTTAAAAAAGAGGTGAAAATAAGAATTTAAACGTGAAGATCTCCCGTGTGATTTCTATTTAAAAGGAGGGTTAATGAAATTTATTTAATGAATTGTGTAATTCATTTTGTAGATTTTAATATAATTATTTATCATGGAGAAAATCAAATTGATTGAATATAGTTGAAGATTTGCTCGCATCCTATTTGACGCGAGGAAGTCGAGAGTTTGACTTTGGTCATTCATTTAGGAACATTGACAATTCACACACCGTGATGTGAGGACTTGATAAAGCGAAATTAAAAGTGCAACGAAGCAACATATAATTTTACGTCATTAGTTCATTTTGTTCTACTTGATATTTTGCATCGTGGATAAAAAATCATTTTGGATGTTAGTATCCATACCCGGAGGCTTATAAAAGAGAGGCCAGTTGAATTTGGTGTTTGGTCATTTGTCAGTTTCTTCCAATTTTAACCTTTGATTGCAATTTTGCTTGTTGGTTTTCTTGTAGTCTAGGGAGAATAGTCTGTCCTTTTGGTCATTTGGCTTGTGATGGTAAATTACGGATTTGAGTCCCTCAGTTTTTGTGCCTTCATATTTTCGATCCTCTTTTTAACAAGTGGCGTGAGAGCCCGTTGGAATTCGCGCACAAACAAGTGTCGATTGGTTTGTAGGGGGCAGCTTATTTCCTTCAGTTTTGACAGGTGTCGATTTTAACAATGTTTTCATCAATTTGCAAAGTTCTTTTCTGAACTTGAAAAAACCTAAATACACAATCAATAATTCTATAACTCAGATTATTTCCTTATAATCAATCCAAGAAATTCTTTATTTCTTTTGTTTCTTCCCAACAACAAATATTACGTTGCTATCCTTACAAGCTCCATTTGTAATCATAACTTTACAGCACATTTTCGGGTTATTATATTATAGCAATACTCAAAATAAATTCATTTCTTTAAAGCATAGAATCAAAACTCAAATATTTTTTGGGAAATTAAAATTAGCTTCTAAATTAACAATATATATGTTTTAAATTTTTTCTCCACCAATTGTCAAAATTATAATCAATGAAATTGTAAGCAAGAAATTTCCCATTATATATAATTTTTGTAACAATATATATTTTTATATTTTTACTACAATCCTATGAGGTTGCTAAAATATTGCACAAGCAAAAAATCCTTAATACTTATATTTAATCTATGGACAGTGACTTCTTGTCAAAAGCTCCTTTATCAAGACAATGTCCACCATGAACATATATAGTAACTATTGACATATTATCATTAACTATATCTTACATTTTAAGATTTAACAAACTCAATATCTAAATCTATTTCTTATACGTATATATTATAATTTAAAATCTTCAAAGACTAATTTTTAAATATCAGTTTAAAATAAATTCCTTATCAATAAATATTTATATTAATATCTCTCTATATGTAATAATCAATAATTAATTTTAATTCCAGATATAATAAATTATTATTATTTAAACAACTATATTTCTTTTTAAGAAAAAATCCTTAAAGCTAATATATTTTCTATAGATGGTGACTTCTTGAGTGATTTAGTTCTCAATATTTTTTTCTCTTGTGTTGTTTTTCTTTCGATTTCTTGATTATTGTAGTAGATCTACTTGTTTTCTTTTGATTTCTTGATTATTTTTGTAGATTTACATGTAACATTGTTTTGAAGCATGTCTCTTTCCTTTCTCAGTTTATGTTTAAATTGCTAACGAGCCCTACCGAGCTGGATTTGAGCCTGAATTCGAGCCTAAATTCGGCTCGATTCGGCTCGTTTGAGTTTAACGAGCCCTATCGAGCTGAGCCCGAGCTTTGAAATTTTTTCACGAGCTGAACTCGAGCTCACTTGTCTAGGCTCGAATCGAACCCGAGCCTAACGCATACCTTACCGAACTGATCCCGAGCCTCATAGGGTTCGGCTCGATTCGACTCGTTTACAGCCTAAATAAAAACAACTTCATTAAAAAACCATTCGACAAAAGACCAACGGGTATCAAACTTGTGCAACGCACGACGCGTTGGACCTAGTTTAACATGATGTGAGGAGCCAAATAAGGATTCACATGAAAGATCCTCCAAGGTGGGGTGCGAAATGCACTATTTTTCTTTTACCTAGTGAAAATCAGTGTTGTTAGAAAGCTTAGGTGCCATAAGAGTATCTCCAGCAACCTAAGAGCATTCTCAACAAATTTGCCTAGAAAATGTGGTATACACTGATATAGCTAAGCAAAAAATATCAGTTCTACCCAACAAACTAGTCACTTGGCTCAATAAAAAAAAAAAAAAACACCGATCATCTTCTACTCCAGCCAATGCATGAACCACACGCAGAGAGTGAGATCCATTCTCACTCATACGCCGGCCAAATGAGCAGCCTTTGGTCGACGCGTGAGAGCTCTATCTTCGGCAACAGGTCTTGCACAGATGAGATCGTCTCGATGAGAGCTACTAAAATCTGGCATCAAAAAGATTTTAGGATCAAGTTTCCACAGTGACTCATTTTTTCCCGGTGACTGGTTTTTTTCCGAGAAGTTCCTGAACCATTGCCAGAGCTTTGCGAATGATGACGATGACGGGCGATGCTCTGTTCGTCTTCCATCTGTGTGTGTGTGTGTGAGAGAGAGAGAGAGAGAGGGGAAGGGAGGGAGGGAGGGAGGGAGAGAGGGGGGAGAGAAGGTAGCTGCCAAGGGTGAAATGTCTCGCCATATCTCACGAAGGTTGGTGAGGTACTGTAGTGGAAGAGGAATGGCGAGGTCAATGCCGACGCTTAAAGGTCATCATCGGGTCGAGCTGGGCCGCAAAGTTACTACCCAAGCCCGCCTGCGGGCCTGGCTAAGTGTGCTTTCCTTTTTTGGCGGGTTAGGCGGGCTGGGTTATGTGTCAAAAGTTGAAGCCCAAGCCAGCCCACAAGCTTGGGCCAATCGGGCGGGCTAGCCGGCCCAAGAGTCGGTCGAGCAGGTCTAATCAAAATTCAAATGGATGTGCGTGTAATAATAGTGCAACGGTCAATATGAAAAGAAAAAGTTCGTTGTTGCAAGTACAACACGTTAGATAAATGAACTATTTTGAATTTTTAAGACTAATTATGAACCAACGATCTAAAACAGTAAAATTGTTTATTATTTTTTCTATTTGATCATAATCACTTTATTGTTTCTTATTTTGTTTGAACTACACTAACAGTAACAAAATCAAACAAAACTAAACATATGCACGACCATGAGATAGATGGAATATTTTCTAATTGAGATATCAAAGAAAATAATATGGCAAACTATAAATATGCTAGTTTATGTTAATCACACAATCACTCATTTTCTCATTTAACCTCGTCATATTAGTGTCAGTTAGAAAAAATATTTCCAAAGAAGAATATCTTACAAATGGAAATATGGACATTTATTATTTACTTTACGGACGAGATAGCGGGCTTGCGGGCCGGGCTCATGGGCGGACTGAGCTTGAATAATCAAGCTCGAGCCCAGCCCATTCACTATTCATGCTAGGCTAGCCCGCCCGCTTGACGAGCTTGGGCGGAGTGGGCTTCGGGCTTGCATGCCAAATGATGACCATTACCGATGCTGTTGGGAATGGATTTTGGTGATTTGGCTTAGTAGTTTGCCCAGATAGGTGAAGTAGAGAGACAGTTGGAGATGCTTAGAGCATCCTTATTAGACTCTCTATATTTTGCATGAAATTTAATCTCAAAAACACATTTTATACTTTAGCAAGTCACTTTTCCAAAACCTCACATAATTAGGCTCTCTATTCCAACTTTTATGTATTAAACTATTCTTTCTTTCTACTTTTTAGTGTTCTATTTCAATATCTTTCTAAAAAAATTATTCTTATATTTTACTACTTTACAAATAATTTTTTTTTAATACTTTAAAAATTTTAATACTTCACAAAAAAAATTTAAACGTGAAAATCTCAAACATCAAAACTCCCAATGATTTTTTTGTTGGGTTTTCATAGCGATGAAAGTTTGTTTTGAATAGCCTTTTAAAAACTCATCTTACTCAGATTATCGTAGGCGTCATTCGAATAACCCTGTAGAAGTCCTTTTACGAGAATAAAAATCTTACTGTAAAATTAAAACAGGCCATGCAAAGCCATATAATAATAATATTAATAATAATAATAATAATAATAAGTAGCAAGTGAATAGTGACTTAACAAAAGAAGTGAGCCACTGTTGCTTCTTTACAACTTTTGATCAATTTAGGTAACCTGGTGTAAAGCAAATTTTGAAATTTTTTTCTATAATACTTCTCTACTTTGTTCAAAAGATGAAAGTAGAGAGCTAGATGAGAATGCTCTAAGAACCACAAAGATGAGGGTGTGAAATGCACAATTTTTCTTTTAACCGGTAAAAATCAGTGTTGTTAGAAAACTTAGATTAGCACCTAAGCGGGGGTGGAAAATGAACAATTTTTTCTTTTTTGGGGGAAAGCAGTATGGTAAAAATACTGTTGGGTCAAACTTCTTTCCCCGAAAATGAACAATTACATGTATTTATTCAATTCTTTCTTCTTTTTTTTCAGAACAGTTACACTATGTTAATTAAAAGAAGAATAAGTACACTCCAGTCCTTTTTGCATACAATTACATAAACAAAGTAGATCGCTTGGAGTTTTCTAGAGGCCTTGTATTCCAAAATATGTCACGGCAAGGACAGAGTCAGGATTTGAAATCGGAGGTGGCACCCACAAAAATCAATCTATGTAATGCCCACAAAAAAGAATGCATTGTAAGATTAGCCAATTATAATGTCCGAAAAAAATATCCAAAAAAAAAACAAAATATCCAAAGTTTAATTATTTATCAACATATAGAACAATACTCCCTCCGTCTCTTTTTACGTGTGTTACCTGAGAATTCAAACTATTTTTCTCTCACATCGACTTTTACAACTTTTACGTCTACTTTCTATAACTTACCATTATCAATATAATAATATCCACTAACTTTTAAAAAAGGAATCTACTTTTAAGGGCCAAATAGGAAATATACCTACTAACTTTTCAAAACACAAACTTATTAAGGGACAGTCCAAAATGAAAATGTACACACTATAAAAGGGACGGAGGGAGTAATGATATTCTCTCAACTCTCGAAAATCGTGTAGAATTAGACAAAAATGGGAGAATCTCTGCAAAAAAAAAAGCAATAAATACGTACTCCACAATGGAAGAATTTGAAAATAAACAACATTCCTGGGGAAAAAGTAAAGAACAACAAATAGTCAAAGTACTTAATTGGATCAAAGGAGCTCTACTTAAACTCATGTGAATTGTGATATGAGATAATTCTAAACTCCTTTAACTCACTCTAAACTCATCTAGCCTATCCTTCTTTTATTGATAGAATACAAATTCAATATGGAATCAATCTAAGTGCTTCACATAAATGATCCAAGCAGTTCATTTGATTTAAAATGATCTTTTTAAGGGTTGTTGTAAAAAAGGATCTTAATCGGATTTCTACAAGGACTTGGTCAATTCATTCAAGTTTTGGTCTCTGCGAATTTAGAGACCAAAAATCGAATTAATAAATCAAGTATTTACCAATATCTGAACTACTTGGGATCATTAGTGTGAGACTTCAAGATGGGTCCCATACATAATTTGTATTGTCTTTCTCTTGGACCGGGGGTGGCACGTGCCACCTTCCGCCTCTCAATAGTTTTGTCCATGAGTCACGGTGCTAAAAACCACTTTTAAAATTTGTCTTTATTCAAAAAAATCGCCTTAATTTAGTTTTGCTTTACACTTTTGTGAGTTATTGGTTCTCCTCGACGATAGGAATCGGAAAAGTAACAAATTATGACTTTTACCCAGTTTATTTGGAAAAAGGACCAACTTTTAGCAGATGTCTAAAAGTGCTAAAAGTTGGTCATTTTTTTCAAAAAATTTAGGTTTCAGTCATAATTTTTTACTTTTTTGATTCCTTTCGTCGAGAATAACCAATAAGTCACAAAAGTTTAACACAAAACTAACAAAAATGACTTTTAACACCTGACTTTAATTTAGGAAACTCAGCTAAGGCCGAAAGTATGGAGGGGTATTGAGAGATGGGATATGGAGAGGAATTTATCCCTTTCTAAATTACTGTGTCTCCGTGTTCACATATATCGAGCAATGGATAGTCAGAAGACTTAGGAGAAGTTTTTCAATGCCGAGCGGTACCATGTGGTACCCGCGCGCACACATTCAATCGTCTATTTCGGTTTTGGACTATCCAGATTTGGAGAGAAAAACAGGAGAGAAAGGGGAGAGTGATGAGGAGAGAGAGGATTTCGATCTGGGCCGTCCAATACACTTTTAAACAGCCCGGATACAGCTTCCAGGTACCACGTAGGCTTAGCCACGTGGTACCCATTCGGTACCCAAAAAATTTTCCAGACTAGGGGCGCAATTTGGGCCGGACAGGTTGCCAAAGGTAGGATACTAGGATGGATGGATAACCCACCCCTGGATTACCCTTGTGGTAGGGGCGGATCTGTGCCTGCATGGTAAAGTTCAATTCTCCTTGAAAGTTATAGGCACTTAAAATTAAAGTGGAGGGCTATAGCGATGGGTAACTGCGTTAGTTTCCCCCTAAATTTACATTGCATGAGTAGGTCCAATGAAGCCCTGCCACGGACTATTATGTACCTTATACTTCCTTCGTCCTTTTTTAAATGTGTTACCTTGGAATTCCTACTATTTTTCTCTCACATCAACTTTTACATCTACTTTCCATTAGTTACCCTTATCAATATAATAATACACACTAACTTTTTAAAAAGAAATCTATTTTTAAGGGCAAAATTGGAAATGTACCCACTAACTTTTCAAAACAAACACTTATTAAGGGACAGCCCAAAATGAAAATGTACACACTATAAAAGGGACGGAGGGAGTACATTGCATGAGTGGTTGTTGCGCGGACTAAATTTAGCCCTGCCACGGGCCAAAGTTACATTGCATGAGTATTGTTGGTGCAAAATTCGTATAACCGATGGAAGTGGATAAAACTAGAGAGAATAAATGGTTGCTTCAAGGCGCGTTATAATGTCCCTGTCCTTAAGACGATATTCGCCCCCGCCAATTCGAGTGAATTTGGTGTGCACCGGGTTGCCGGCGAATTAGCCTCCAAGATACAATGAAGCCTAGTCCCAATTGACTATTTGTTCAATTGCGTCATGCACAGACGAAGAAGAACTAGAACACCTTTGGATTTTAAGAGCCTCCAATAAAGAATATAAGGAGAGAATTATAGTGAGAGAGACCAATTGATTGTGTTTTCATCATGGAAACCGGTGAAAGCGCTAGCCTTTATATAGGCATAGACTTGTGACCATTCACCAATGGTCACATTCACCAATGGTCACATCTTTACATTTGAACCATTGTGACCATTCACGAATAGTTATATCCCAACGGTCACATCATCTAATCCAACAGTCATGTCTATTCATTTATCCCGAATAAACACACCTTTTGGTTTAAACCATTTAAATCCAATGGTTAAGTCTATTCATTGATTCCGAATGGACACGCCATTTACTTTAAAAGCCGTTCACCAATAATTACATTTAATATGCATTAAATATTTTGGAAATGTTCCAACAATCCCCCACCATTTTCAAAATATTGAAAATAAACATTGGATAGACTCGGAAAATTTGTGCATAAATGAAGGTATCTTACGATTTTAACCAATCAAACCAAACCAAACCGAGCCTTATGTCCCAAATCAATTGGGGTCGGTTACATGAATCCTTTTCCACCACTGAGCTCTATCAAGTGTTGTTTCCTCACTAGTAGACTCAAATCCTTGCGCACTACCGCATCTAAAGTCAATTTGGGTCTTCCCCTCCCCGGAACGTTGCTACTCAAAGCTATCATATCCGCTGTCTTAACTACTGCATCCGCTGGTCTTCGATAGACATGCCTAAACCACCTAAGCCTATTTTCCCTCAACTTCTCCTCTATAGGTACTACATCTACCATCTCGCGGACTGTTTCATTTCTAATCCTATCTCGTCTAGTCTTACCACACATCCACCTCAACATTCTCATTTCCGCTACACTTATCTTGTTCACCTGCTGTTTTTTAATAGGCCAACATTCTGTCCCGTAAAACATCGCTGGTCTTATGGCAGTTCTATAGAATTTACCCTTAAATTTTGTGGGTACCCTCTTGTCACACAATACACCAGTAGCGCTTCTCCACTTGAGCCACCCTACTTAGGTCCTATGGGTTACATCATCTGCAACTTCTCCACCTTGACTAAAAATAGAGCCTAAATACTTGAAATGGTCACTCTTTGGTATCTCCTGGTCTTGAATCATCACTCTTTCTTCGGACGCACTACTGGAACCACTAAACTTGCAAACCATATACTCAGTCTTACTCCTACTTATCCGAAAGCCCTTAGACTCTAGTGCATCCCACCAAATTTCTAATTTAGTATTAACACCGCTAGCAGTTTCATCTACAAGGATAATATCATCCGCAAACAACATACACCATGGGATATCCTCCTGAATCTGTCTAGTCAATTCATCCATAACTAAAGCGAAAAGGTACGGGCTCAAGGCTGACCCTTGGTGCAATCCTACTGTGATGGGAAATTCACTCGTTTCCCCTGCTGGTGATCTAATGGCAGTGACAGCACCTTCATACAGGTCTCTAACCACATCGATATACCCTTTGGTCACTCCCTTTCTCTCCAGAACCCACCATATAATATCTCTAGGCACCCTATCATAAGCTTTTTCTAAATCTATGAAAACCATATGAAGATACTTCTTCGTGGACCTGTGTTTTTCTACCACTATTCTTAGTAGGTAGATAGCTTCCATGGTCGATCTCCCAGGCATGAACCCAAACTGTTTCTCCGACACCATAGTCACCATCCTCAATCGATGCTCAATTAACCAATCACGTAGTGAAAAAATCAAAGTTAATCGGAAGAGCATAGTAGACTTGTCTTTGAACTAGCAATTCATGTTGACTAACCAGACACGTCTCATACACAAATTTTCTTCTCCTTAGGTAATTCATAAAAGTCAACCCGTGGATTGGCCTTGGGTCTTTATCTTGGTTTCATGAGTGCTCTAAAATTAAAGCCCCCGAGACCTATAGGAAGCGGCACCACCTCCACGCTCACATAAGTAGGATTTTATCAGTGTCCGTTGCGCTAGTTTCCCCGTAAATTTACATTGCATAATGGGTTGGCAAAAGGTTTTTGTTTGCTGTAATTAGGAATATTATGTACAGTACCTTATTTGAGGCTTTGAGCAAATGTATCAGGTGGTCAATAATGAAATGCGTGAACTGATAGGTGTTAAAAAATATAGGGTTTTTTTTGGCCATTCAAATACATGAGTGGGCGGTTAGCGGGGAGTTAGTGAGTTAGTCCAGAGGAGGTTTAGAAGTTATCCATAGCCTTAAACCCCAAACGCCTCTGCCGAGACTCGAACCCTGGTCTCGCTTGTGGGAGAACCATGAAATAACCGCAAAGCTACAAGCCCTTGGTTAAAAAATATAGGGTTGAGTGATCGAATAAAGCCTAAAACAAAAAATTTACTTGTAAAATTCGGGGGAAAAAAATTTGTAGGGTGGTCAAATACCCAAAGGGTGGAGCCGCCTATGTACGTAACGGATTGGTCGCTACGTAGCGGTTTTTTCGGTCCTCCAGTACCGCTACATATTGGTATAACGGCCCTACCCAAAATTCACACCCATGCGGCCGATTTCCGCTACGTATTGGCTTTTATCCAATTTTTCACCCGATACGGCTGGTTCAGGTGCCTTGGCACCAAAAATAATTTAATAAAATTCACAGTCATGCGGGTTATATCATTCGATACTCTCCCTACCGCTATACTATTTTCGATACCTCTACACAGTCCACTACCGCTATTTAAAACCTTATTTCAAACATGGTGCAAACATAAACGAAAACGGAAAACAAGATGCAGGAACTTCACCGTATGTAACACTATAGTTTCCAGAAGTACTTCGCCTTTCCGGATCTATATCTTAGTTTTGATTAGTAAGCAAGTAGGAGCAGATATGGGTTAGTGCGATTGGTGGGTAAATTTGCTCTCAAAATAATGACCAAAATTCAATTTTTGGAATCGGACCGCAAGAATGTAATTTCTTGTGAATCCCCTAGTGCCGAAGTGAATCGCCTACCTTTAACCGGACTACAGAGAAAATAAGAAAATTACGCGGCCTGAACACTCTTGCCTGTCGGACCCAAAAAAAATAGAGATCGGGGATACAGAAGATAAATCAGGGCCCTTGACTTATACCTTTCACACGTTTCGCATGTGAGAAAATCATAAGCTTTAATGCTTTATATCTAAAAAGCAGGCTCCAAAGAGTTTTGAAAGATCTGCTACCATGTACACTTGTCTCGAGATTAGACAACTTTTCAATAACTGAATTTACAAATCAGTTTATGCCTACTTCAATTCCTAATTGAAATAGAAAAGTTATCTGTAAATCTATTCGGTTTTATAAATAACTCCAACTGGTTCTGAATCCGAGGTGCCGTAGGATGCCCCTGTTGAGCGACATCTGAACCGTTGGATGTATTTTTTACGGTCCTGATTTCATCTCGGTACTTTATAGATTCGAACCGTTTATTACCAAGATGAAATTTGGGTTGTTGATAATTGAGATCAATGGCTCGAATATAGCACTACAAGGGAGCGCTAAAGCAGCCCTGTTTAAAAATGAGAAGTCACAATATGCTGATGAGAGGTTTCTTTAGCTTTTTGTGTTAGACAGCAATATTTTAAGAAAACAATAAGTACATCCATGAAAATAACTGACTCATCAGAAAAAATAAAAACATCCATGAAAAGAACTGGATAATTAGCCCCCGTAGTCAAATAGCAAAAAGGTAGCTGGCAACCAAGACAGTTGACGTAACGGTTATGTAGTAATTGAGAACAATGAGAATGTGAATTAAACTCCTATCAAGAAGATGCAACTCTTGTTCATAGGTTGACTTGAGGTTAATTTAGGAGGTGTGCCACTAACTTGGCTTTTTTATATGAGAACTCAAAAAACGCATTGGCTTTTTGTGATATATTGTGAGGGGATGACCTATCTTGAAAAGCGTAATAAATTGACTTTCTGAGGTAGTGGAACGGGGCCTTGACGTAACCGTGTGGTAGACCGAACAATGTTTTCATCATCCTGATTGTGAAAAGAAAATAAAGATTACAACAAAAAGAAAAAAAAAAACCTTTAAAATCAATGAATGAATGAACTACTGATATGAGCAATTTTCCATGTACTCTGTACCACCAAAACTGTATAGTCAAGATTAAGTTAATGGCTATCCTCTACCTGCAAGAGAGGAGGGTCTAAATTTAAGATCTTTATCAGTTCAGAACTGATGCACAAGTGACTGGAGACCACCTTCGATGTAGTAAGTAGTCTTAAGAGGGTTTTAACAACTAATTGTTGACAATGCTTCATTCTAAAGTAGCTTGTCCCTCCCTCCTTTGTTTTCCGAGTGCTGCTATGCCTTTACTGCATTAGGTTCTTGTGATTGTCTCTATATGTTGGAACATGGTCGTACGGCCAAACTATTTGGGCAAGAAATCGTTAATTACCTACATGAGAAATACCCGCCTAAAAAGCTCCAAAAACTTGATGCAAATGGATCTGCTTGTTCATCCATTAATAAGGTTTCCGGTACCCTATGGAGTTGATCTAGAAGACAAATACTCCATCCGTCCCTTTTTAAGTGATCCATATGAGAATACGTACAATTTTAAGCCCCTAAAAAACATATTTCTCTATATAATTTTTTAATTTTTTTTACACCAATTTAAAGTGCTCATTGAGTAACTTTAATTTGGTGCAAAAAAAAATTAAAAATATTTTACGAAAGTGTCTTTTTTAGCGTCTACAAAAATACACATTTCCCAAGCGGATCACTTAAAAAGGGACGGAGGGAGTATGATACAAGGGAAAAAAGGAAGAGTGCAATCTTTGTAAACTGAACTTTTTTTTTTGCTAGGAGATTGCACTCTTCCTTTTTTTTTTTCTTCCCATGTATGAATATTTGTCTTTCGGATTAACTTCATACCAGAAAACCTTATTTAATGGATAAACGAGCACATCCATTTGCATCAAGTTTTTGGAGCTTTTTAGGCGGATATTTCTCATGTAGGTAAATTAACGATTTTTTGCACAGTTCGACCGTACAACCATGTTCCAACATATCGAGACACTCACAAGAACCTAATGCAGTAAAGGCATAGCAGCACTCTGAATACAAAGGAGGGGCAATCTACTTTAGAAACTAACTCATTATTACTACGAAATAAAGCATTGTCAACAATTAATTGTTAAAACCACCTTAAGACTACTTACTACATCGAAGCTGGTCTCCAATCGGAAACATGTGTCTTAGATTTAAACTGAAGAGCAGTGCTATGCACCAGACAAATATGTAACATGTGAAACCCTCGTGCATTGGATAGTTCCAAATAAATTTAAGCCCGAATTCTTGCATTTTCATTTATATTTCTGAAAACTTTTTTGCCAAAATCCCTGACTCCAGCCCTCATAATAATCTAATTAATACTAACATCATATGTTCTTTAAAAAAAAAGAGACGGGAAGAATCCATAACACAACAGCATTAGAAAAGTGGAAATGCATTTTACTATTGTGTTCTAATTTGTACGAGTATTAACTTCACTTTGGGCAAACAAATACACCGATCAATAAGCCAACAAGAAAGAACCAAAACTCATTGATTTTGTGCAAAAACAAAGAATAGCACACGAGAATAATATGCAAATTCATGCTGCTATTTTGTATTTCGATCCGTATTCAAACAAATAGTACACACAAATGAAACCTAGAATAACATCCCATGACTCATACAAGTTTTATGGGGAAGCAGCTAAGCTAAGCTGAGAGGGAGAGAGGAATATTCACACAACAAAAAATTTCTTGCGTCTTTCAGTATAAACTACCGAGAAATTGATTTCAAAAGGTGATGACTGATCACTCTAAATACTGGAGTATTAGTTAGCAAACTGACTCCATAACAAACCAGTAGCAGCTGGAAAAAAAAGATGCCGCCATACGATTCGATTGAACAGGGTGCAAGGATTAAGCCTACGAGTCAAAATCAAAGGCCATAGAATGCAGAAGACGGATGAGATCAGAAAGTACACATGCCATATTCCGATAACACTTTTGGTTAGACATACGAACTTCTAGCAATTACAAAAGCCGTGTTCAACGAAGTAATTAGAGCTAGCTACTGTACCATACCTTCAGAGGAAGACCATTTCAATACCCACACAGGCTCAACTGCAGTAACACTAGGGTAGACTAGCTTGACTCAATATCACCATCTTGGCAGTTCATGTCCTATTGCTCACAACTTCCCTTTCTCCCCTCCTACCAGACCTCTAGGGACAAAAACAAAGATGAGAAGCAATACACTGATAAGGTCCAACAACATTTAAGTACCAATGTAACCATTTCAATTGATGAGGTCTTACTGAAAACTCCCAATAGAGGTTGCATTGCATACATCATTGTTGTCCTAGATTGTTAAATGTACAGATGCAACGTAAAATACATTTACTCGTGGAACCCCAAAACACACTGGTTAAGCTTATCAAACACCTAAAATGATTCGGATATAGAAACTGAGTAACAGCCATCAGCTAAAAGGAGAAATTATAGTCACTGAATTACTTCCACAGCTACTGATGTAAGCGAACATATTACATGTCAAGCACAGAACTAATGCATATCAAAATAGTAATCAATTTTACCTGCACAACAGGCTCAAATTCAACACTTTACATGTATCTAAGCGAAGAACTAATGCATATCAAATAGCAGAAAGATATGGCCCAAATGGGACAAGGACATGGAAAAAACAACAATTTGAGTGAGTGAAGTTTGACACCGGAAGTTAACAGTCTGAAATCCATTTTCATCAACGCCTACAGTAACCAACAGCCCTTTCTATTCCTCCTCCAGGAAATTTTTTCGTTGAAATATTGCATCTTAATGTTATTCCCACCAAACAGATTTTTCCATAAAATGGAAAAGTAATCAAATCAATCAGTTGATCAAAAAAAATCTGACCAATCACTAAACTTCCAGAAGCAAGAAAAGTTAATACATCTAGCCCAAATAACAGGTGATTACATATAGCCTATTAAAGCAAGAGAATAGACACCCGATTCATAAACTAATGGATCCCAAAGACACTTTTTGAATCCAAGCCAAGAACCATCAATAAAAACCAGTGGAGAAATATGAAACGAGGAAGATGATGTACAAGAAAACAGAGGTACTTCATGTGTGGTTAAGGGTATCAGCTGTTAACAAGAATTTAGCTCAAAAATCCACTTCCATAGCTTCACATATAACAAGTCATGATTAGTGTGTGTGACGAATCGTGCCTTGTTATATGTGAAGTTATGAACGTGGATTTTCAGACGAATCGTGCCTTGTTATATGTGAAGCTATGGAAGTGTTACCTCTGTTTTATTGTACTTTCATCTTCCTTGTATTTGTATAGTTCCAGTGGTTCTTATTGATGATTCTTGGCTTGGATTCAACAAGAATGCCCTTGAGATCCAAATTTTTATGTCTGCATATGTATGAAACCTCAAAGATAAAGAGTAATTACTTAACCCCCTCCCTTTTATACCCATTTGCAATAGTACTACAAAGGAACAATAATACAGAATTCAATAGAGCACCATTCTTTCAAAGAAACTAGCAAGTCACATGAACGCAGAAATCTGTATATATGTATGAACGGACTAAGATTTAGGGCAAGGCCAGTAAACCCATTAAGCAGAGCAAAGAGATTATAAAGAAATTACAACCAACAAATCCAGTCAAAACCAAGCACTTAAAATACCATTCCAAGAACAAAACAGGTGACCATATTAACACCTAATAAAACCCCTCACAAAGCAACACTACCCATGTATGGTTCACCAATTCAGAAACACAAAAGATAACCAGTAATTACTTAAAACCAACAAACGAGCGGGGTATAGAGTGAAGATTCACAGTTTTACCCCTTACTCTAATTTACCCATTTAACGAGGAGCATTAGGGCATTCTCTGGCAAAATGACCATCTTCCCCACAGTTGTAACAACCTCCACCACCGCCGCCGCCGCTACGGCCTCCACCGCCATACCTCCCACCACCACCACCGCCCCCGCCCTCATAGCAGTCCCTAGCCATATGCCCACTTTCCCCACACTTATAACAAGCATTCCCACCACCACCTCCATAACCCCCACCACCTCCTCCATACCCACCACCACCTCCACCATACCCCCCTCCACCGCCACCTCTTCTTCCACCGCCCCTT